>PVLC010013043.1:0-42719 GCA_004027655.1 Graphiurus murinus | reverse complement strand
ATAAACAGTATGTTTTATGAAAGTGGCTACACTTATGTTTGGGGGATAAATGTTGACTATTGTTATTTCCTATTGCTGAATTGTTCCTTTTACTAGTAAAAATGACCTGCTTTTTCTCTTCAGATAAGCTTAGGCTTGAAGTCTAATTTGTCTGATATCATAGTTGCTACTCCTGCATGTCTTCGAGTTCCATTGGCATAATATCCTGAAACCTTCCTCCTTGTTAGCCAAACTCACCAATAGTGTGATAATTTGTCATTCTTCCCGTCAACAATAAATAAAGCAACCCAGTGTTTTTGTTCTAGCCCCTCTCCCAAATTGAAATCTTTGAATTTTAAGTAGGTTAGTGATTGATCCAACTGAACTAATAAGGGAAATGACAGGAAAAAAAATCAAGAGTTTGGCAAATAAATGTATGAAAGAACCTCTATTGGATGTGATCGTGCATGACTTTTAGAACAGGAAATGAGAGACCATAAAAGCAAAGTTGAATCACTTGAGCTAAGTCATAAAGCAATACCATATCCCAAACGTTCAGATGAAGATTTCCAGTATTTCAAAAGAAGCCAGATAAGCTGAGTGCAGGGTTGTGTGTCTGTAATCCCATCAACTCAGGAAGCTGAGGCAGAATAGCAAGTTTGAGGCTAACCTGGCCAACTTACACTCTGTCTCAAAAGAAAAAATGAAAAGGGCTTGGGGTATAGCTCAGTGTTGTAAAGCACCCCTGGTTCAACACCCCCCCCCCAAAATAAAAGAAAGAAAGAATCCAGGTAAATGTGGTCCAGGATTCTACGCACCAAGAATTGTCAACAGTGGAAGACACGCAGTTACAGGATCTCCTATGAAACTCAGCTGGCTCCCAGTACTCCTCTTATCCTACCACACACCAACTCTGTTTATGTGTGATATGTTCTATCCCATTCTTTTCAAGCTCCTGTCCTGGGTTTAAGCAAATCTTAATACTGCAAAACAAGTGTTTGTATTTCACTTTTTCGAAACACATCATTTACAAAATAATTTGGGGCAACTTGTATCTATTATTTGCAGCTCAAAATAAATGAAACTACCTTTTTTTTAACTGAGATTTAATATAGTTTGTATTAATCAGTTTAGTTCCCTTGGGTATCTCTTACTTGAAAAACTACAAGAGAAAACTTACCAAATATCAAATGTTGTTTACTAATGAGAAGGTATAATTCCCACCTATATCCCTAGGGGGATTTTGGTCACCCTGGCCTTACTCCATCCCTCTGGGTCCAATTTGATAGCACCATTATCCTTCCAGAATGAAGGATCTGACTGCATATTTAGAAGGTGAAGACATCAGTGCATTAGACACTAGTTCAAATTAACTCAGCTGATATTTACAGAGCACCTATTGTGTGCTGGACTAACAAAGCCCTAATTGAAGAACAAGTCATGTTAAATAGAACACTAAAAGTACAGGATCCATTATCCAAGAACCTGTGTAGACTAAAAGCAAAAATAGAAAGTAAAGATCGAGAAAAACAGACTATATAAAACTGTCTTCTAGTATTTAATATTGTTTTATAAGCCACTTTGACCTCTTACCCTTAAAAAGAGTCATATTAAATTTCCATAAACCCTGTTTATTGTGACGGAAAAATAGAATGTTTTCAACCTTCACCATATCCATTCCCTATTATTGTGTTGTTAAAGTAAGAAAGTTTACTTTTTTACTAGTCTAAAGAGAAAAATACCCAAGAGAGAAAAGCCAGGGTAGGAAAATAAGAATAGAAGAAAGAAATGCAAAGAAGAAAGTAAAATAAAAAGCTAGTGAAAAGATATATGAACTTTTTGGTTCAGATTAAAAACAAGCTATAACAGTTATAACTCACTTTCTAGAATTACAAATGATCAAAACATTGCTGAAAGGTAAGAAAAATGAAAGAGAAAAACAAGTATATGCGTTAAGACAGAGAAAAAGAGAATAAAAAAATTAAAATAGCTTATATATTTATGTGATAAAAGGTAAGAAATAAACTCTCAGAATAAAACAGAGAAAACAAAAAAGAATATAAGAAAAACTAACAAAATAATGATACAGAAAAAATAGACGGAAACAGTACAAAAAGAAAACATATTACAAAGATTAAAATTAGAAGTGAACAGGAGCTTTTATAAATGACATAAAATTAACAAAAATGTTTTCCAAACATAAGCCTCAGTATTTGGCTGACATCCATGGCAAGCAAGAAGAGTAGCTAAATGCTTTTATTACATCTCAGTATCAAAATTAATTATTAGATGCAAGTTTCATTGTAGCTGCAACTTTCTGAATGTCAGATGAGCTTGATTCTCTTATATCACACATTAGAGGTAACAGAATTCCAGATATATTTGTACAATATAAATATACTTTCCCATACTAAAAGATTCTGATTAAAGTGAATTCTCAAACAAATAATTAACTGTTTAAATAGATCCTGCACAGTACTTACTAAATGTGACAGCCTATACTGAAAAACAGTATGGAGGATCCTCAGACTAATGGGAATGAACCTACCATATGATCCAGCAGTACCACTTCTGGGTATCTACCCAAAAGAATGGAAACCAAACAATCAGACCGACACATATGTATCTATGTTTATAGCTGCATAATTCACAATTGCCAAACTATGGAAACAGCCAAAATGTCCATTGACAGATGAATGGATTACAAAACTATGGGATATGGACACAATGGAATTTTACTCAGCCATAAAGAAGAACAAAATCATGTCATTTACAGGGAAATAGATGCAACTGGAAAACATTATGTTAAGTGAGATTAGTCAGTCACAAAGAGTAAAAAAGCATATGTTCTCCCTAATATGCGGATGCTAGGGAGAAGATGGGGCATAAGAGGGTCTTCAGATAAAAAAGGAGAAACCCTAGATAAGCAAAGAAGTTGATTTAACCTAAAGAGATGGACGGGGTGGGGGGAGGGACACCCTAATGTATATCAAAGTTACTCACTAAACTGAACCTGAGAGGGAGAGAGGGCGAGGGAGGGGGGTGGAAATTTGGGGAAGGGGTCAAATGAGAAATGTGGGCACATATGTCATTATCAATTTGTACCTAACAAAGATGTATGCTTACAATGCACAAATTAAAAAATTAAAAATAAAAGAAACTGCTGTCTGTATAATCACTCTCACCACATTCAACCACTCTGTTTGAAATATCCTTCTGTCTTTCCTCAAGCATTTGGCACCACTGAGCATCCCCTTCTTAGAGTTTTATTTCCCATGGCACCTTTGATGCAATTCTCTACTAATCTTCCTACATCCTCTTTGAGTACTTCCCCTACATTTCCTACTCTCATTTATAATCTTTTATTTTAAGATATTTTTCCATTGCAGTAAAATTTCTCATTTGCATCGTCATTTCTTATCTTTCTTTGCCAAAAAAAGGAATCAAGGGGGAAAATGAAGCCTGTAGTTTTTGGATATTACAGAAATTTCACAATGCTATTAAGGGTGTTACAAATTCAAAGACTGGCTACATTTTATTTCTTTTTACAATAAAGTACAACATAGTACTTGATGGTAGAATGAAGCACATTACCATCTTTTGAACCCAGGGGTATTCTACCTCTGAGCTAAACTCTCCGCCCTTTTTTAAAATATTTTGTTTTGAAACAGGATCTCACTAAGTTGCTGATAGTCTCACTACATTGCTGAGGCTTTCCTTGAACCTGCGTTCCTCCTACTCAGCCTCTCAAGTACTGGGATTATAGGCATGTGCCACCACACTCAGTGTTTTAACTAAAAGATGGAAAATTTTAAGTTACCTTTGCAAGTAGGAGATTATCAACAAACTATGATCAGTGTCTTTACATATAGTATGTCTTATAATGACATGATTTTCCATTCCTGAGTAAGCTAGTCGAGTAACACACACACACACACACACACACACACACACACACACACACACACACCTTGTAATATGAAATATTTGGAATTTGGAACCCTCAACTAAAAGTTAGCAAAGTGTGCCTAAAAGAAAGTACCTTGAAGGAAAGCCCCCTACTTCTTAATATCTGCTATGTCACTTGAGTTCCACACTGGCCAAATATTCACAGCGTCTTAGTCATAGGTTTTCTATGGTTAGGAGCAGACACTTTTCCATTTATTTTTAGAATAGTATTGGTGTTCATAATGATGGCCTGTGCCAATGCTGTCTTCAAGCCAATCCTTGATCACTACAGGATATAAGCCCAAAATGGAAAATGATGAATTTGTGGCAGAGACAGACGGCAGGTGGTTCTAAAGACAGAGCACTTGAAAATGCCTTAGTCACAACTTCATAAAAAAAAAAAAAAGCATAGATTGCTACTTTCAATTATTCCAATAGCCTTTGGGCAACTTTAACACTTAAGATAAAGCACAACTATATGTTTAATAATTAATAAATATGTTGACCAAGGAATGAAGATAGGGCCCACAAAGGTCAAAGACACACACACACACACATATGTATAAACACATATACACATATATGTATATATATATGTGTGTGTATATATATATATATGCATATACATACATATAGTATAGTATATATAGTATTTTTTACTTATTTGCTTTAAATTATTTTTATTTTTCTTCATCAATTTTTTATAAAAAATTATCAAATTAGTTCAATAACAAGTCGGTCCATTTTTCAAGTGCTGTGAAATTGCTCTACCACAGCTTATATAGTTGTATCAAATACCAGTCACTATTGTATAGATGGTCAAAAACAGACCCTTTATTAATTTCCAACCACAAAATCATGATACCAGTGAGGATGAAGGTGCAGAGATGGTTGCTTCTCTACATCATCTAACATAGTAGGCACCTGCAAGATGATAATTGTTTATAGAAATCAAATCTAGGGGCAACATTTGAAATTAATTTTGGAGGGCAGATGGGATTTGAAATATAGGGGAACCAAAGGCAGAAGTTCAAAAGACAGGGAAAAAAAATTAGCCAAGAACAGGAAACAGAAAGAATCCCAGTTTCATCTCCTATCCTGGGTTTTAACAATTGTTTTCCATTCTGCAAATTAAGTCATGAACTGATTGATCCTGCCACCTGAGTACACATCTTAAGATATGTTTCAATTTGCCTGCAAATTCTGTCACCGGTGGATGGGAAACAGTGGCATTTATGCTGATCAGCATGTAATGTTGGAAACAATCATCCTTGAAATTTTCCTTCATCATATCCTGTCCTTACTATGACACATCTCTGACAATAAGATGTGCTTTGTAAAGCACTTAGAACCTCACACGTAAGTACTAAACTGTATTGAATAGTTAAATAAATGAATGAAGCATTGATTCCCCCTTTTGCTTAGAGAAGGATAGCAGCTCCAAGTCTTCAAGACTACAAAAAATGAATCATAATGCCGGAAAATTTCTTTGTGGAGAGGTTTTCTTTTTTTAACATAATAAATTCAATTTAATGTGTGTGTGTGTGTGTGTGTGTGTGTGTGTGTGTGTGTGTGTATGTATGTATGTATGTGTTACTTGGGATTGAACCCAGAGGCATTAACATTCTTCCTCCTCTTCCCCCTAGCCCTATTTTATTTTTAATTTTGAAACAAGGTTTCACTAAATTGCTGAGGCTGGCTTTGAACCTGTGGTTGTCCTATCTCAGTATTTCAAGTACTGGGAATACAGGCATGTGCCACCAAACCCAGTCTTGATTTCTTATATAAACTTACAGCTATTCAGATTATTTCTTCCTTTGTCAATTATATTAAATTATGCCTGTTAAGAAATTTCTGTTTATTTTATGGAGATATTTTGGAATTTATTGACATAAATTAGCATTCCCTATACTTTGTACCTGTTTATATCTATAGAACTATTCCCTCTTTAATTCTTGATATTCATAATTTATGTTTCCTATCTTTGCCTCTTGATTGACCTTAGTGGAGATTTCAAGTCATATTATTAGTTCTTTAAAAAAATAACACTTGGGGAGGCTGAGACCGGAGGATCCGGGTTCGCGGCCAGCCTCAGCTGCTTAGTGAGGCACTCTGCAACTTAGTGAGACCCGGTTTCAAAATAAAGAATAAAAAATAGGGCTGGGGGTATAGCTCGGAGGTAGAATGCCCCTGAGTTCAATCCCCAGTACCGCAAAAAAAAAAAAAAAAAATAACACTTGGATATGTTCATTTGCTCTATTGTTTGTCTCTTTTATTTTATTTTTTTTATCTCTGATCTTCTCTGGTCTCTATTCTTTCCCTCTTCCTACTTACATTTGGTTGTTTGCTCTTCTTTTTCTAATCCCTTAAGATGGAAAGAGAGCAATGGTTTTAAGCCTTTTTTCTTTTATAATCTAATCATTTAAAATATAAATGTACTCTAAATACTTCTTTTGTGACATCCTAACAATTAGGATGCCATGATAACAAACGACCCTCAAATCTTACAGCTGAAGGCAATGAAGGTTTTTTCCCTTCCTCACACTGCATATCCACTGAGGGTCAGTTAACTCTAATAAACATGACCATCACTTTGGGATTCACGGTGTAGCAGTAATGTGGAACACTGCTGACTGCCAAGGTAGAGAGAAAGAAGCCAGGGGTCTTGCATGTGTAATCAAATGCTCTTGCTCAGTAGTGGCACACATCACCCCTACTCTCACCTAACTAGCCAGAACTAGACAGGAGACCAAAAAGTAAATCTTACCACGTGTCAGAGATGGTCAGAAAAAATATATCTGATGAATTGCATGAATGGCCACAATAGTGCCTAGGCCTGAGCCCCCTACACTAATGGGCACTTCAGAAGTACCTCTTGAATGAACCTCCTACACTAATGGGCACTCCAGAAGTACCTCTTGAATGAGAGCAGAACATCTCTTTTATCAACCTTTCTTGCACATCTAAGGCTAAAATATGTCTAGATTTGCCAAAGTATTTATTGTATCTGAAGATCTTTCTCCACCCACTGCTCACAGCTTTCTGAGGTAGAGTAAAAATATTCTTCTTTTACATTCAGTTTGATCTGTCAACTTGAATTCAGCTAAGTAAAGTTTTGTCCTCTTTTAAGCATGGATTGTTAAGCACTTGTATTTATAAAATACACTGAAGGGAATAGAATTTAGTGATCTCTGTAGGCTCTAAATCGAAGCAGGAGAACAATCATGAAATAAATGGACAAGGTCATTTTCATGTGCCTAAACTCAGACTCATAGCTGGGGTTATAATAGGAAAGAACCTGGGAAGGACTCCGGGTCCCATTACTACAACTCCCCCCTCACAAAGATGAACATCTATCAATCCCTAAAGAAAAAGATGCTTTTTTTGTTTGTTTTTGTACTGGAGATTGAACCCAGTAGCATTCTACCTTTGTGCTACACCCACAGCCCTTTTTATTTTTTTATTATTGCAACAGGGTCTTACTAAATTACTGAGGCTGCCCTGGAAACTGTGATCCTTCTGTCTCAGCCTCCCAAGTACTGGGATTACAGGTGTGCACCGTGATGCCCAGGTAGAAAGATGCTTTCTTATTGGTGTGAGGGTGGAGGGTCTGAGAGTCAGAACTTTGAAGATGACTGTCACCTCTAGCACAACCTTCCCCATTGCACCGCCAGCAAGACCATCACAGAATCAGCACTGCTTCCCAGTGACAAGGCTGGGGCCGGGCACAGAGAAGGGCCACACCCAAGAAATTTCTCACCCACTATAAAACCCAGCTTTTTTCCACTTCCATCTCCCATTGGAGAGAACTGAAACAAGGAGTTCAAGAAAGTAAAGAAACTTTCAGAATGAACATCATTGATTGTGCCTTATCTCAGAGGAAACTCTGTAGCAGGGCTTGAGGGGTTTCCCTAAATCACCAAATTTAAATACATTATATTTAAAATACAAATTGAATAAAGCTACACAGAATATTTGCTTATTGGTGCTTCTCTTTCACTTAAGGAAAAAGGACTTTATAAAATGAAATCCTGTGATCTTGCTATCCCACCTCACCCCCAAATCTTCTCCTACTCTTCCTGCTCACTTTGAGCCAGCCATCGGCCTGTGTACTATTCATCAAACACTTCACATATGACTCATATCTTCATGTATGATGCATATCTTGATGTATGGCCTTGTGGTTTTTATCCTGCCCTCTCATTGGATATTTTCTCCCAGAAAGATACATGAGTTGCTCCCTCATCTTTTTCTGCTCTTTATTCAAGTCTGATTTTTTTTTTTTTTCGGTACTAGGGATTGAGCCCAGGGGCATTCTTCCTGCAAGCTACACCCCCAGCCCTATATTTTATTCTTTATTTTGCAACAGGGTCTCACTAAGTTGCAGAGGGCCTCACTAAGTAGCTGAGACTGGCTGCAAACCTGCAATCCTCCTGCCTCAGTCTCCCAAGTACTAGGATTACACCACCACACCAAGCTTTCATCTGATTATTTGTAATCAGATGACATTTCTAATCAGTTGCCAGGGAATTCTATCAACTTTGGAACCACCTCCCTAGACCTCTCCTGCTTCATTAGTTACTGTACCCTGACATAATGTATAATGGTGTATTTATTTGCTTATTGTCTCTTTTCCCTCTAGAACATAAGCTAGGACTTTGTTTTGTTCAATGCTGGATCCCTAGGGCCTAGAAGATGCTCAGTATTTATTAAATGGGAAAAACTAAGACCTGTATTTAAGGTTCTCATACTTTGCAAATGTGTTGAGACAAACCAATAAGTATGATCCACAGAGTGACAAGTTCAGGAGAACATTAAGCTTAAAAAAACCCTCCATGACATTAATACCCTCACATCTTAACACATAAATTTGTGAACATAAATCTGCTTTTTCTTAGTTGCTTCTAGTGTTGAATAATCAGAATTATTCATTTCTCTCAGGAAACTTGGAGACTAATGTAGGATGATCTAATGAGAATGTAAGCTTCCAATTTTAGAAATGGATTGATACATCTTGTGTTCAGTATATGATGTGAATGGACTCAGGGAACAAGAGTTAAAATAAATTTGTCATTTAAAAAGGAAGGAGGAGGAAGAGGAGAAAGAAAGTGTACAGTCAGGTCCTCCTCACAGGCTCTTCCTCCCTCCATCCTCACTGGCACCACTTCTAAGCTCAGCCTTGATCACTGAGGTCAGGTGGACTCCAGCAACTGTGGGACACCTTGCTGCCTCCAGGCCAGTTAATCCTGCATTCATCTCCCCACAATACTTTCTTGATCTTGTCATCCCTGTGATAAAAAACTTTTATTTTTCCTCTTTGTTTTCATATATTTTTGTTTTTTCCCTGCAATAAGATTATATAACTTTTCAGATTTAAATTTTTAAAAGAAAGGATATGCTCCCTGGCTTCCTAATGTCTTCAGGATACATATTCACCTCCTGAACCGGGAAATCAAGACCCTCCAGAATTTACCTTGAAGCCTCCATCTCCTGTCTACCAAATCTACTGATCCAGCTAGACTGCCTCATTCACACTCTATCCAGAAACATTTCTCCTTTTCCCCATCAATTTGTGTTTGTAATTTCTCCAGCTTGGAATGTCCTCCTCCCTTCAACAGATTTTCTCCTGGTGCTGAAAGGCAAAGCTCAGATTCAGAGCCAGCGAATGCTGATCACACATGTAGACTTCTTAGGAGATAGTGAGCTCACCGTTATTAAAGGTGCTCAGAGAGCGCCGAAGAGGTAACAAAGGAAACATTTAACAAATGCATTTGCCCTGAGACCCCATGGTTCCCATTAACTCCTACTTTGCTAATAAAGCTCATTTGACCATTGCTGTAGGGAACAACTGTTTACCCCTTCAGAAAAAAATGGTCCATCCCAACTATGTGGCAATTATCATATGCTGGCATTGCAGTGCTATTGCAGCTCTATTTTCATATGTCTGTGTCTAATCTGTGTCTGATATTGCAGCTATAGTGAAATACACCTATGTGGTTGCTTTACCAGATTGCAGCCTCCTGAAAGGCTCATGGCACTAGCACTGACCCTTGCAAATGATAAATCCTCAATACATCTGTCAGTGATGATACTGAAAAAGAAAGTGGCTGTTCAAACAGGAATAAACTGAACAGAACATAAAAGAGAGGAGATAGGTTAAGAAAGAGCAAGAAACATTAACTTCCCTGGACTGCTAAAGAGTAATTGCAAACTCACTCTCAAGTTTCTATGTGCACAGTATTGGCTTGGTCACTCTTAGCTGGTTTATCCATTTCAATGATCGTGTCCTCAAGCACACACAAAGTATCACAAGTATGGACTAAGCAAGGAAAATCATAGATGTATAATCACATTCCTCTGAATCTAAAGGGAAGAAGTAGAGTCCAGCCAAGAACAGTGGGTTACTAATGGCCCCCAAGGCAGGAAGCATTATCCTTAGTTTCTCCAGGTTCAGTAGCAAAGATAGACTTTGTGCTAGAACTATATGATCTCTTGCTGAGTCAACTAAATGACTTTCTTTAAGCAAAAGAAAGGGCTGGTCAGGCAGAAGGCCATGCCAGGAAAGATCCCTGAACACAGACAATGTGGAGCAAAGCTGTAGGGAGTGGCCTAGCACAATCCCGTCCTAGGGCAGACGCCCTTGCTGGCTGCCAGTTCGCCATCTGGGATGCCTGGAAAGGCGCCTGTCTGGGAATCAGGAGGCTGAAGCTTGTGTTCCAATTTTACTGCTGGCAATTGTTGTGACCTTGGAGCCAGGCAAATCAGTCCTGGATGCTTCTGCTTACACATCGACAATAAGTTTGGGTCACGGCTATGATAAGAGCATAAATCAAAAGCAACAGAACTTCTGCCATCACAGATATCCAAACTCACAGGGACTGTCACTGTAGGCCGGGGCATGGTGGTGCATGCTTACAATCCCAGTACTTGGGAGGCTGAGACGGAAGGATCGCAGGTTCAAAGACAGACTCAGCTATTTAGTGAGGCCCTTTGCAACTTAGTGAGACCCTGTTTCCAAATAAAATATAAATAGATCTGGGGGGGTAGCCCAGAGGTAGAAGGCCCCTGGGTTCCATCTTCAGTACCACAAAACAAACAAACAAAAACATTACTATAAAGCAACAAAGTGTCTTTGGAATAGCTACTTTTTCCAGTCTGATACCCTGTGAGTCCACTGTAGCAGCCTTTCTTTCCTCCCTTCTATCCTGAACCCCGCATAGTATCATATCAAAACATTCTTCTACATACTCCCACCTGTCAATACTTATTCACCTTTTGGACTAAGATCTCTCAATAATGTTAGTTCATTGCATCTCCCAAGTAACATAATTGTAGGAATTAATGAAGGAGAAAAGGAAAGAAACTAAGGGAGGTTGGGGGAGTACAATCTCAAATCACATTCCCATTACAGCCAGGACTAATTACTCTATTATTTGAGCAGAAACCTCTATCAGTGTTTTTTTAAATGAATCAAATAAGCAAGCAGTCTTCACTCCCAATTTTACTACATGTCATTTAATCTGCTGCCTAAATTCCACCCTGGATAGTTTCACCTTGCTAGTAGTAAAGTGGTTTTTCTCTGCACTGTGTGCATGAGTCTAACTGCCTGCCTCAATTCCAGTTAACAATGACCTTCATAAGCAATTTCTACCATCACTTCCCATCAGTGGAAAATGAGCAGAGCAGGTGGAAGCAATGATTGGATGTGGAAAGGAAAGGGTCCCTTAGCCCTTGAATGACTCATCTGTATAAGTACAGTAAAAAGGTACCTAGAAAAGTACCCTGGTTAATTATTGCTTAATTATAATGCTCTAACCTGAGTCCGTTTATTAAGTCCTTGAGGTATCTTTTTACAGCATTTGTAGCCTCTGTCCTACGGGAACTAGAGCAGCCAGACAATTCTATCGCAGTGAAGGCTACAGCTGATTGCCCTTTAGTGCTAATGGATGTGCACCTGCCTGTACCACAATCTAATGAAGACATCTAATAAGTAGGTGTGGGAGGAAATGGCTGTATACTTGGGATTTCCACCCTCACCTTCCTCTCCTATTCTGTAAGAAGAACACTAACGTAAAAGGATAAGTTTTTGTAAAGGGCTACAAAGTTCAGTAACACTCATATACCAAATTCCCCTATGAAGAATGGTAATTCTCTGGGGCTTTTAAAAAATCCAGCAATATATCAATAATTTTCCAGCTTACTTTTTCTAACCTATCATATATATATATATATATATATATATATATATATATATATATATATATATATGTATATGTATATATATATATATATATATATATAAAGTGTGCTTCTTAAAATTTTTTCTTATGCTAGAGGACACTCTAAGCTCTGGAATAATATTTTTCTCTAACTTGAACTCCTTTGTCACTTCTGGCTCTGAAATTATTTACTCTATGAAAAGTAATTGAAGGTTGACAATTTAAGCACCTTAGGGAAATGAAGATACTAGCATTCAGTACAGGTTGGCTAAGAATGAGGACCATGACACAACATTTAAATAATATTTGTCATGAATACCAAATACCATATAATATTTTAAGAGGACAAAGTTTAAAACTATAGATACTGTAGTAGCATTTGGCTATAGATATTGAATTTATTCAAACAATTTCCCTGAAATGAATTCCTTATTATCTTGATAATACAATACTTTAAAAATCAATTGTTAACATTTATGCTAAGTAGTCAGAAGCATATTTTTAAAAATATACTAGCAGCTATCGTAATAAACTTGAGAGTCATTTATATAATTCAGCTACTGTGATATCAAATTAACACAAATGAAGTCAACCCTTGCACATGAAGTCAAATACATACCCATATTATTGTATTGACATAATGGTTTCCTTTTTCTAAATATTTGATTCTTCATGTTTTGATAATTCTGAGTCATCATAACTATCTTGCCTATATTTTCTGGAATGTATGAATCTTTCTGTTTTGAAATAAAATCACATATGTAGTTCAAAATAGAAAAACATTTCAAACTAAAACAATAGAAAACTGGCATTTAGATATTAAATGACAAAATACTGTTATTTGGTATTTCATAGAAGATATCTTTTTGATAAAACAAAAGAAACAAACTAGAACTTGTCTTCTCAAATCTCTCGATATATTTAGTATATTTTCCCCAAAACTTCCTGCTTAAAACTAAAACAGACATAGGTTCGCAGAAAATAGCAAACAGTCTAATAGTTTGCATAGTATAAACACAATAAAAATAAACCTTTGGCATGGACTCATCTATTGTAGCCATCTAGAAACTATTTTTTCTATAAATCATAGAATCATGCCAAATATGTATATGGAATTCTTGTTAGAGCCAAGTAGAGATCCAATCTAGTTTCTGCATCTCTGAAATCCAAAAAACTCTGATCTTTGCAGACAATTGATTGGCACTTGTAGCTAATGTATTGGCAAGACCTGACCAAATCTTAATCTGTTAGCAGCAAAACCAAACCTGTATTTATTTAAAGGCTGCTCCCTATTTGTAGTGTGTGTGTGTGTGTGTGTGTGTGTGTGTGTGTGTGTGTGTGTGTGTGTGTGTGTGTATTACTAGGAATTGAACCCAGGGGCATTCTACCTCCAAGCTATGCTTCCCCTCCACCCAGCTGTTTTGTTAGTTGGTTGGTTTTGAAAATAGGGTTTCCCAAGGTTGCTAAGAGTCTTGTTAAGTTGCTGAAGCTGGTCTAGAGTCTGCAATTCTTCCGTCTCAGCCTCCCAAATACTGAGACCAAAGAACCTAGACCCCGCCTACCTTTCCACTGCCTCTCCTCTTCTCTCACATAACACACACTCCTTCAATCAAGATAAGCCCTTATTTCCCCTCAACTTCAAAAAACCCTCAGTTGTCTTCATCTCCTCTCTTCACACCATCTACCCCAGGACCTGAACTCTGCAGTGAAATCTTCACACCATTTGTGACTATAGACTCAGTTGAGATCCCACATCAGCAGCAAAGCTTTCTTTGGCCTTGCTGGCCCACTAAGATTTCCCCTCTTGAATTTGTATAGCACTCACAGTCTATACTATTCACTGATAGTTGGTATGCACTTCCTTGTATTATCAGAGCATTTAATTTTCCATGCATATGTATCTATCTCCTTAACCAGATTTTAAATATCATGTCTCTTATTTTATAAATGACAAGTGAATATGCATCTATAGCTTAGAATAAAAAAGCAACATTGGCAAAGTCAACATATAAAAGATGGAGAAACATGAATGCATCTGTTCATTAGGATTTAATAAACACTATTACACCCGGCACTGTTTTAGGCACTGAGGACTAAACCCCTGCCCTCATATGGCTTATGAGATAGCTAAGAAATCAGACATTAATGGAATAATTATAAAAATAATTAATAAGTATATATATATATATATATATATATATATATATATATATGAACCTATGTTGGGGGGAGATATATAATGTGAATAGCCTTAGAATTATTTCAGATGTCACACATAATCAATTCATTCTGAGTCTGCCTGCCTTCCATCCACTCCAGTTCCAGCTGGGTCTTGCCTTCAGTGAATACATAGAACATCTTTCTTTTTCAGAGAGAATTACAGCTCCTTCAGGTGGAGTTCATTTGACAATGTATTAAAATGGCAGTGTTAAAAAAAAATACCGCAGCTAACAGAAGCTCTTTGCACATATTACAAAACAAAAATAAGAGCCGGGCGTGGTGGCACATGCTTGTAATCCCAGCATTTGGGAGGATCTGGGTTCGCGGCCAGCCTCAGCTACCTAGTGAGGCACTCTGCAACATAGTGAGACCCTGTTTCAAAATAAAGAATAAAAAATAGGGCTGGGGGTATAGCTCAGAGGTAGAATGCCCCTGAGTTCAATCCCCAGTACTGCAAAAATAAAATAAAATAAAAAAGAGAAGATAAATAGCAAAACAGATGCAGAGCATTTGCAAAATATATTTGTGGCAACCTTGATATTCTAAGATCTATCGTTTGATAAAACTACTTAGTCATAAGGCATTACTTAAACCCTAATTGATTTACCCTTCACAGAATTGCTTTCAAGGAAAAAAGTATCATCATAGAATTGTTTTTATGCTTAAATGTTATATTCTATCCTTAATGAAAGTTTTAAGACTCAAAAATATGAAACATATTTCTGCATCTATCATTTCACTATTCAGCATTTCCTGTACAAAGAAGAATTTAAAAAGAAATTTTTATTAAAGTATAGGGCAATGCAATTCTAAAATTTAATACAAAGAAAAATTATGTGCATATCCATGTTTACGGCAGTATAATTTACAATAGCTAAATTATGGAACCAACCTACATATCTATCAATAGATGAAAGGATTACAAAATTATGGGATATACACACAATGGAATCTTACTTGGCCATAAAGAAGAGTAAAATCATGTCATTTTCAGAAAAATGGATAGAACTGGAGAACATTATGCTAAGTGAGCTTAGTCAGTCACAAAAAGTGAAAAGTCAGATGTTGTCCCTAATATGCAGACGCTAAGGAGAAAATTGGACATAGGAGGGACTCCAGACAAAGGAGGAGAAACCTTAGATAAGTGAAGAAGGTGACTTAACAGAGGGAAATGGGAGAGAAGAAGAGGGAAACACCTCAATGGACATGATATATATACATAAACTTATCAAACTCACTGTGCTGAGTATGGGAAAGAGGGAATGGGGGGAAGGCTAAATGAGTGCTGTGGTCATGTATGCCTCTACCACCCTGAACTTCATCAGGATGTATAATTATAATGCATCAATAAAATAAAAAAAATGAAAAGGGCCATATATTTTCTCTCATATGAGGAAGCTAAGGAATAATCAGGATACCAGAGAGACTTCAGATAATGAAGGATAAACTCCAGTAGAGCAAGGAAGGTGGTCTAGGGGAAGGGGAAGGGGGAGGGGGAGATTCAATGGAGGAATCAATTCCGTTGACTCTATGTACATATATGTGAATACCAATGCTGATCTCAATATTCTGTATGGAGAAGGGAGGAGTCAGGAGGAAGCTGGGGGAAAGCCAAACAAGTGCTGTGTGCATGTATGTCACTATCACTGTTAACTACATCATGATGTGAGACTATAATAATGTACCAATAAAAGTATAAAAAAAGAAAAATCTCCTGTGGAATTTGAAAATTTCATCATTGCTAATAACCACAGGTATGTAATGTATTACATTTTCCCTTTTGCCCAGGCTCCAAGGAAGCTCAAAACCAAGCATCCTTTTATAACAAGATTCATAAAATCAAAACATACTGTATTTCTCTCTTTCCTGTGATTTCCCATCTCTATGGTATTATCTATGCATGTTGTAAATAATTTTAATTCCTTTTTAATTAAAAATTACTTCTTTAATAAGCTCAAGAAATTAAATTGTCTTCGTATATGTCATATCATCAGCATAAAACTTTTCACTTTGGCCAGGTGTGGTGGCACACACTTGTAATCCCAGCATTTGGGAGGCTGAGACCAGAGGATCTGGGTTCGCAGCTACCTAGTGAGGCACTCCGCAACTTAGTGAGACCCTGTTTCAAAATAAAGAATACAAAATAGGGCTGAGGGTAGCTTGGAGGTAGAATGCCCTGAGTTCAATCCCCCAGTACCACAAAAAAAAAAAAACCTTTTTAATTTCCCTATTCATAGATATCTCTACTATCCCCCCAAATACTAGGGTGCATTACTTTAACACACTTTTTTTAGGAAACTAGACTCATCCAGGCAAACAAAAAAAGAAGCATTGGAAGAGTATATGTTCATATTCCAGTGGAAGCTAATTTTTATAAATCCTACTATAATACTTCAACATGATTTAGTTTTAAGACTAAAGAAATTGTTTTGACTAAATACCAATTTTGCTTTATTCCTAAGTTGTTATTACATAAATATCCATAAAATTATAATATTTGTGTCCATAGTAAAATAAAATTGAATACCAATGAACTGTATTAAATCATGTGCTCAGTGGGACATGGTGGCACATGATTGTAATCCTAATACTTGGGAGGCTGAGACAGGAGGGTCACAGGTTTGAGGACAGCCTCAACAAGTAGTGAAATTCTCATCAACCTACCAAGACCCTGTTTCAAAAATAAAAATAAAATAGGGGTGGGGGTGTAGCTCAGAGGTAGACTACCCCTGGGTTCAATCCCCAGTACTAAAAAAAAATTAAAATCATGTACTCAAAGAATCATTCACTCTTTCTCACTTTTGCTATGCATGTATGACCCTATCACTTTGAACTTCATTATGATGTGAGATCACAGTGCATCAATAAAAGTATATTTTTTAAAAAATAAAAATAAATTGATGATACAATGTTCTTTTTAAGTTTACTTGGAAAATATTTTCCATAATAAAATAAATGAGAAAAGGAAAATTAATGAAATGAAAGAGATAGTAACATTCTATTTAACATTTATGTTTGGTATTTTATTAGAGAATTATGAAAAGTGAAACTGCTCAATTAATATCACAAAATTATTCTGAGGATTTTGCAAACCATCCCAAATATTTCTATAACAAAAATTCCTGCACTTGTAATTATCAGTCTTTCTCCTTCCAACATAATATACCTTCATCATTATCACTACTACCACCTACCACAAACCTGCATCTGCAAATTGTTAAAGGCTTAAACATAGCTTTTTACAAAATGAATTATGTATAAATGCTAGTTATTTGGGAGCAGCAATGGAAATATTTATCACATACCACGCCAATAAGAACATTTGTGTTTGCATTAAATTTTGGATTCCTTCCCATAATGCTGCAAGCTGTCAGTTCCAGAGCACCCTGCTATACTCCTATGGTGAATGCGGCCACAAATGGGAGCTGTAGAGATGACAACTTCAATGCAATAGGAGGAAGTCAAAGAAACTACTGCAGGGGATATAATGCTTGAACTTTGATTGGGAGGAAAAAGAGAAATTAGCCAAGTTGACAGGAAGGACATGAGAGAGTACATATGCAGAGGCACGGGGGAACCTGGCATGTTGAAAACCAGCAAATAATGTGTGTGTGTGTGTGCATGTGTGGAGGTGGGGGGTACTTGGGATAGAACCCAGAGGCATTCTACTACTGCACTATACCACCAGCCCTATTTAAGTCTTTTATTTTGAAACAGGGTTTCACTAAATTGCAGAGGGCCTCACTAAGTTGCTGAAGCTGGTCTTGAACCTGCGATCCTCCTGTCTCAGCCTCCCAAGTACTAGGATTACAATTTTGGACTCAAGTACTAGAGACCAAGTTTGGACTGGGGCAGGAGTAGCTCATAAAGAGCTTTATAAGGTGGTACAAGCCATTTAACCACATAGAAAAAAAATATTGTAGCATTCATAATGAACTGAAGGAGGAGAGAACTATTAGGAGGATATGATGAAGACTTCATGAACCAAGGAAGAAACAATAGCCATGAAGAGAGAGGAAGGGAGTGAAGACAAGCTTGGAGTTCATTAAGAAATTGAATCTAGAGTGTACTTATCTTACCAAGATTTGTAAGTTATTACTCCTTCTCTAATAGCCCACATAATTTCATAGATTTTTAGTAAGGAATAAAAGGGGTAAGGAAATTGACAAATAGAAGTGAAAAGGCTGATATTGTAAAAACATTTTCATTAAAATTAAAAAATACATTAATAAACTTTTGCATTATTGGAAAATAATGTGTACTCAATAAACCACTTGAAATCTAGAATGCTTTTTAAGGGATAAATTACTTATACTAATAGGAGAACTAAAAAGTAAGACATGATTGAAATGTGCTGTTAGTATAAGAGATAAGAGTGCAATATAATAATCTAAAATGTAGGAATTGTAAAACCAAATGATCTTCCCTTCTTATTAACACCATTATCTGAAACATATGATTTTCAGTCTTTAATAAAGGCAGATAATTTTTCTCTAGACTGAATATTTTGGTCTAAGTTTGCCATAGCTTGTGACATTGAGAAAATTCCCCACATGACTACAAATGTACCCTGCTATTAATTGTAATGTATATCCACTGTTTTGTTGTCCAAGCACTCTCTACACATTTTTGAAACCTCTCTCACTTACCACCCATTCTTAACCTCTTCTGTCCATGATTACTATGCCCAGGATCAGACTCATTCAATATTTGGTGGATGACACAACTAACCTTCTGTTCCTACATATCCTCTGTGTCAATGACCTGTCTCTCTATGCCACTCTGACTCCACACACTCAGAGTTTAAATTCAGGATCAAGAGAGTCCAGCCAGTCTCACTGGATGGATATAAACAGATCTTCTAATTGAAAAGAGAATGAAGTAAATATGATGGAGTAATTGGGGCAAAAGCCTCCGGAGAGAATTCAAGACCCTGGTTCTATTTATCCTAAAGTCCAAAATGAATTCTATCTTTGACCTCTGTGAAATATCCTAGTATCCCTATAAGTTACTTTTTTTAGGGAAAGGGGAGTTACTGGAGATTGAACCCAAGGACACTCTACCTCTGAGCTACACCCTCAATTTATTTTATTTTTATTTTGAAACAGTGTCTCGCTTGGTTGCTGAGAGCCTCCCTAAATTGCTGAGGCTGGTCTCAAAGGATCCTCCTATCTCAGCTTCCCAAACACTGGGATTATAGGCATATGTCACCATGCCTGGCTATAAGTTACCTTTTAACTTGAACTAAATTAGTCTATTTTTCTGATGTTTACTACCAAGACAACCCTAACTAACATACTATTATAGAGGTTCAAAATGAACATCCTAAAGCCAATGTTTTAAAAAATGAGGATAAGCATTTAGTGTTCTAGTTCTAATTCCCTGAGTGAAGAATAAATGTAACTATGTGGGCAATGGTTAGCTTATTTAATACAAATGTGGTATGATGAGGAGGCATGCTCTTGACAATGTACAACCTCTTTCCTATATCACACTTAGCTACTATTCATGAGAAAGGAGTAATTTCTGTTTTCTCTAAATAAGATTATACACACATTCATTAATCTCTCAAGCCACTTTTTGGTTTTGTCTTGTTTTGATTTTTGTTTGTTTCTTTTGCAGTACTAGGGATTGAACATAGGAGCATTCTACCTCTGAGCTATACCTCCAGCCTCATTTTTTATTCTTTATTTTGAAACAGGTATCACTAAGTTGCAGAGGGCCTCACTAAGTAGCTGAGGCTGGCCTCAAACCTGCAATCCTCTTGTCTCAGCCTCCCAAGTACTGGGATTACAAGTACATGCCACCATACCCAGCTTTAAAGCCACGTTTTAATGAAGCTTGTTCCTAATTTGACCTCACACTAATTTTCTTTAGTCAGTAGGGGGGCGGGGGGAAGCACACAATGAAACAGAGAGTAGTTGAAGAACCTAGTTACAACAACCTATAACAAATTAAGGCTGGAGGAAAAACTAAAATGCATGCTAAATTGGCATTAAGAAATAAAAAGCCCTATCTGAGGGTGGAGAAATTAAATAACCAGCAGCATCACATTTCACAGGGAGTGGTACTTACCAAACAAACGCTGGTGGAAGAGAAATTTGCCAGCGATTAGTCCTATGAGGATGGCAAGTAGCCATAGAAGTACCTTCAGGATCCTCCAGCCAACTTCTCTAGGGTATTTATTTGTTACAAATGAAAAACAGTTTCCAACAACAATAACATTGGCTTCTGTTTGGCTATGAGAAACTGGGTCCTCCGCAAATATTAGAAAGTTAAAGAAGATCACCAAGTAAGCCACAATCATGCGAGACCAGGGATGCTGGAAATAGTAACGGAAGTCTTTACCCATCCTTCAAAACTTCAAAGCCGCCGTTTACCTGCAGAAGAAAAGATATGTAGAGTTAAAGTAGGAAAACAAGCAGCTGCTCTCTTCCTGTTGTCTGTTCAAATTTAAAACAGTTCAATATAGAGGTATTTGGAAAAGATGGTATCTATTCCTACTTAAGGTACCAAGACAAGTCTGAGATTGAGGCGAGTTAATATTGTCCCTTCCTTATCATTTAATCATACCTCTGATCATTTGGGGATTTAGGAAAGAAGGTGAATAAAATAGTAGAGGCAAAGAAAGGGATATGAGAGGACAGAACAATATTTAAAATCAGGATATGACCAAGATGCCATGCAAAAGAGGAAACTCAGAGCATAAAACCAATGCAATGTGTTCCTCTTTTAGATAATTTTTATCTTATGATCATAATATAGAGTCATCTAAAAAGTTGAAACAATATCAGAACTAATATCTAGAATATACAAAGAACTCAAGGAAAAATGGGCAATGGATCTGAGTATACACTTCTCAAAAGAGGTTTCAAAAAATATAAGAAAAAATGTTCAACATCATTAGCCATCAGGGAAATGCAAACTAAAATGACACTGAGATTCCATCTAACCCCAGTTAGAATGGCAATCATCAAGAATACAAACAATAATAAATGCTGGCAGAAAAGTGGGGAAATAGGAACTCTTATACACTGTTAGTGGGATTGCAAATTAGTACGGCCACTAAGGAGATCAGTATGGAGGTTCCTCAAAAGAGTAGGAATGCAGACACCATTTGATCCAGCTATTACCACTCTTGGGAATCCTCCCAAAGGAACTGAAGTCATATTACTATAGGGATACATGAATATTCATGTTTATAGCAGCACATTGCACAACAGGCAAACTATGGAACTAGCCTGGTTGTCCGTCAACAGATGAATAGATTATAAAATTATGGTATATACATGCAATGGAATTTTACTCAGCTATAAAAAAAAACCTAGTTGTTATTTGGATGGGTCTTGAGAATATTATGCTTAGATTAGCCATTCACAAAGAGTGAAAGGGAAGATGGGCATGGTGGTGTATGCTTGTAATCCCAGTACTTGGGAGGCTGAGACAGGAGGATGCCCAGGGGGAAAAAAAAGAGTGAAAGGGGATATGTTCTCACTTATATGTGGAAGCTAGAGGGAAACTGGGAAACAAAAAGAACTTCAGATAAATGAGGGAAAATACTAGTAGAATAGTGGAAGGGAATTTGGGGAGGAAGGAGAGAGGAAAAACAAGACTTGAGGAACCAAATAGTTCAAATAATATTATGTCCATATGTGAAGGTATCACTAGAAATCTCACTAACATGTATGGGGAGGGAGGAGGAAGAAACAGCGTAGAATGCAGACAGAAATATACCAAGCAATGTGTGCGTGTATGAATGTATCACTTGTGTGTGTGTGTGTGTGTGTGTGTGTGTGTGTGTGTGTGGTACTAGGGATTGAACCCACGGGCATTTTACCTCTGAGATACACTCCCAGCCCTAGTTTTAATTCCTTATTCTGAAACAGGGTCTCACTAAGTTGTGAAAGGCCTCATAGTAGCTGAGGCTTGCCCCAAACCTGCAATCCTCCTATCTCAGCCTCCCACATACTAGGATTACAAGTGACCCGGCTGAATGTCTCACTTTGAATCTCACCATGATATATAAATCCAATGTACCAATAAAAGTATAAAAATGAATAAGTCAACTGAACATATATATTTTTAAAAATAAACAACAAACATCCTCCACATTTCTCTCCTAGGAGTTGTGATCACTTAATAATTCAGGGTTATACTTTCAGATCTCTTTCTATACACCAAAAAATATGCACATGTGTATTAACTTTTATGAAAAAGTTCACAGTCTAGTTATCAGATAATTTTAACACAGAGTAAGTTTTATGACAAAGCTAAGTCTATGATAGAGTAGTAGCCTACAGGTGCAACTGGGCAGTTCTGCTTTTAGAAAATGAGGAGAAGGGGGAAAGTTCACAAAGGAAGACATGCCCAAATTCAAGGCCATTCAGTAGGATTTTTCCCCAGGTGAGGAAGGCAAGAATTCTCCATTTAAGCAGTGGTAAGGCTTACAGGGGCATTGCAGAATATGTAATGAGCCTATGGCAACAAGTCCTGATTGGCCCTGAACTGGATACGCAGTCATTTTAAAATGCAAAGCTCCAACCTCACCTCCAAAGTTTTGCTCTTCTCTCCCCTCTTTCCTCTTTGGGAACCAGCCTGCCCATAGAACACACAAGCTGTTACCTCCTCACATGGGGAGGCCTGCCTAGGTATACCAGAACCTATGAGTGGGTGATTGAGCCTAATTCTGGGTTCCTTTTGGTTAACCCATTTAGTTCTCAGACTAAAGTACATCTGCTTTTTCAGACTAAAACTAATTCTGAAAACAAAATTACTAAAGGCACTCATTTGACATCAATTCATTTTTCTTTTTTCTCAATTTATTTATGCCATAGAGGAGGAGGAGAGGGAAGAAGGACCCTTAGTGCAGCCCTGAATATGACAGGCTCTGTGCTGGATGTCTGCTTGCATCATTGTGACTTATTGGTCATAACAAGCCCCTGAGATGTTGTTGTTATCATTTCCCATCCCTTCATTTCACAAGGAGGGAATTGAGGCTCACATTACTTGTAAAACTTTCCAAACACAGCAGGAAAGATCCAATCCAAGGCTCTAAGGTCTGACCCCAGGACATGATAGTCATCCCCAGCAGGCAGTCAGATTCCCTTTTGGAGAGAAGATCCAGGGCCCAATTTCAAGGTTGCCATCCCATGGATGCCTCCTGGACACACAGACTTCTAGAGAGACAATTATATTAACTCTGTACCATATATTATACAGGCCAAGAAAACTTATATAAGTGAAAGAATCCTTCAAAAATCTTGAACACTTTGAGGAAAAGAAATATTCATTGATAAACATTCACACTTTATACCTGGCATAAAGCAAAAATAATAGATACCACCACCTGACATACCTCTAAATCAATGGAAAATCTGAGAATAGGCTCCAAAATTTCCAAATCTCAATCCAGTTCCCTGGGCTGATGAATGTCAATTAAACTCCCAATCTAAGTTAATGAAGACTTGTAACTATTTTAGGAAAACAATGTAAACACACAAAAGAACTGGCAATAGAATTCAGCCAAGCCAACAGTCAATGCACCTTCTAAGCAATTCTGAGTCCCTTATAATCTTTCTGAACACTCTAACATACCTCTTTCTAGAGGCTGTAGCTCAGATCCCTTAGAAATGGTGACTTTTGCAAGATTTTGGTGTTTCTTTTTCTTCGTTCTTTTTTAAACATGAGGCTCATCACCCACTACAGTAACAAAGACCTATGTGTGTAGATTTCACACCAGGAAGCAGAGCAAATGGTGAAGAACAAGAGTGAACACCACGCAAATAATCAAACTGACTAATGTAGGGCCAAGGGGAAAATCTTAAAGGCAATAAAAATAAAAGACCAAGTGACATTTAGAGGCAAACCAATTAGAGTCACTCCAGACTTCCCAAACCAAGTCATGAAAGCCAGGAGGGGCTGGAGTAACATTATCCAAACTCTGGGAGAAAATAACTTGCAGCCAGTATTCTCCTACCCAGGAAAACTCTCTCTCAAAATCGACGGGGAAATAAAAACCTTCCATGACAAACAGAAGCTGAAAGAATATATGTCTTCCAAACCAGCATAAGAGAAAATATTCAAAGATATTAACTACAAAAAAGAATTAAAAAATAAATGTCAGAAGTAGAGAAACAACAATTTAGAGGAAGCAAACAACTAAGCATAGAAGAATAAACACTACCTCAAACAGAAGTTAAAACTCAAAATGTGAGGAATTAAAAATCATCTTTCAATAATCACACTGAATATAAATGGCCTCAACTCCCCAATAAAAAGACAGAAGGTGGCAAATCCATTTATATGCTTCTTGCAAGAAACACACCTTACAAGCAAAGATTTTCACAAACTAAAGGTAAAGGGCTGGAGAAAGGTAATCCATGACAATGGAACTCAAAGACAAGCAGGAATAGCAACTATGATATCAGATAAATTAGACTTCAAGCATAAGCTTATCAGAGAGACAAAGCAGGTCATTTTTTACTAGTAAAAAGAAAAATTCAGCAAGAAGAAATAATAGTCAACATTTATGCCCCAAACATAAGTGCAGCCACTTCCATAAAACAAACTCTTTGTGATATAAAGTCACACTTAGATCCCAATACAATAATACTGGAAGACTTCAATATTCTTCTCACACTACTCGACCGATCTTTGAAACAAAAGGTCAGTAAAGATGCCTCAGACCTAAAGAATACCATAAACCAAATGGACTCCATTAGACACATAGAGAATATTTCACCCAACTACAGCTGAATTCACATTTTTCTCTGCTGCCTATGGATTCTTCTCCAAAATAAACCACATTCTGGGCCACAAAGTGAGCACTGGCAAATTCAAAAAATGTAACATAATTCCTTACATCTTTTTAGACCACAATGGAATGAAACTAGAAATTAACTCTAAGAAGACCCAAAGTAACACTACTGAATGAGGAATGGGTCATACAAGAAACAAACAAAAACAGACACATAACATATCAAAACCTCGGAAACACCTTGAAGGCAGTACTAAGAGGAAAATTTATACCACTGAGTGCCCACATAAGAAGAAGAGAAAACCATCAAATAAATAACCTAATGGCACAGCTCAAAGCCCTTGAAAAACAAGAACAGTCAAACCCCAAAGCCAGTAGAAGACAGGAAGTTATGAAAATCAGAGCAGAAATTAATGAAGTAGAGAATAAAAAAAAATACAGAAAATCAACAAAACCAAAAGCTGGTTTCTTGAAAAAATAAACAAGATAGATAAAACATTAGCCAACCTAACCAAAAGAAATAGAGAATCAATCAACCAAATTACCAAAATAAGAGATGAAAAAGGTGATATTACCACCGACAGTGTGGAAATACAGAGGACCACCAGAAATTGCTTTGAAAAATTATACTCCAACAAAATGGAAAATCTAGAAGAAATTGACAAATTTCTAGACACATATAACCTTCCTAAATTGAGACAAGAAAATATAGAAAACATAAACCGATCAATAGCAATCAAAGAGATGGAAGCAGCAATAAAGAGTTCACCATCAAACAAAAGTCCAGGGTCAGATGATTTTCCAAGTGAATTTTATACAACGCTTTGTAGAAGAGCTAATCCCAATATTCCTCAATCTATTCCATGAAATAGAAAGGGGATTCTCCCAAACACATTTTATGAAGCCACATTAATATCAAAGCCAAATAAAAACAGCTCAAGAAAAGAAAACTATAGGCCTATATTGCTGATGAACTGAGACGCAAAACTGCTAAACAAAATACTAGCAATGCGCATTCAAAACCACATCAAGAAAATTATTCACCATGACCAAGTCGGGTTCATACCAGGGATGCAAGGCTGGTTCAATATACAAAAAACAATCCATGTAATTCACCACATAAACAGAATCAAAGACAAAAATCACATGATCATTTCAATAGACGATGAAAAAGTGTTGATAAAACCCAACACCCATTCATGCTAAAAGCACTGTAGAGAATCAGAATAGAAGGAACATACCTCAACATCATAGAGGTACACAATACAATAGGCCCACAGCCAACATCATATTAAATGGAGAAAAATTGCGAGAGTTCCCACTAAAAACTGGAACAAGACAAGGATGTCCATGACTTCTGTTCAATATAGTACTTGAGACTCTAGCCATAGCAATAAGGCAGAAGAAGGAAATCAAAGGTGGACAAACAGGAAAAGAAGAACTAAAACTATCCCTTTTCGCAGATGACATGATACTATATTTAGAAGACCCAACAATCTCAACCAAAAGGATTATAGAACTGATCAACAACTTCAGCAAAGTATCTGGATACAAAAACAATCTTAAAAAATCAGAAGCTTTACTATATGCCAACCATAAATCCACTGAAAAATAAATCCAGAAAATAATTCCACTCACAATAGCACCTGAAAAATAAAATACTTAGGGATAAACCAAGGAGTTTGTAAAAGATCTGTACAAGGAAAACCACAAAAAGTAGAAAAAAATCAAAGAAGACCTTAGATGATGGAAAGATCTTCCATGCTCTTGGATAGACAGGATAAATATCATCAAAATGGTCATTCTCCCAAAAGTGATCTACAGATTCAATGTAATACGCATTAAATTACCAAGGTCACTCCTCACAGACATAGAAAAATCAGTCCTTAAATCCATTTGGAACAACAAAACTCCCAGAATAGCCAAAGTAGTTCTTAGCAACAAGAACCATACAGGAGGCATTACAATACCTGACTTCAAACAATACTACAAAGCCACAGTAATAAATAGTAATAAAAGTAGCATGGCACTGGCACAAAAACAGACACATAGACCAATGGAGCAGAACAGAAGACTCAGAAACAAACCCACACACTTACAGTCCATTGATTTTTGACAAAGAAGCCAAAAACATACACTGGAAAAAAAAGACAGCCTCTTCAACAAATAGTGTTGGCAAAACTGGTTAACCATATGCAGGGAAATGGAAACAAACTCCACTTTCTTACCCTGCACAAGAGTTAATTCAAGATGGATAAAAGACCTGGAAGTCAGGCCAGAGACCTTACAGCTACTGGAAGAGGGCATTGGTACAACACTTCAACACACAGGCACAGGTAAAAACTTTCTCAATAAGACCCCAAAGGCACAAGCAATTCAAAGGAAGATAAATACATGGGACTGCATTAAACTGAAGAGCTTCTGTGCAAAGGAAACTATCAAGAACCTCAACAGAGAGCCCATAGAGTTGGAGAAAAATTTTGCCAATTACTTCTCCAATAGAGGACTATCTAGAATATAGAAAGAACTCAAAAAACTCACATCTAAAAAAACAAATAACCCAATTAAAAAATGGGCAAAGGCTCTAAATAGACACTTCACAAAAGAAGAAATACAAATGGCCAAGAAATGTATGAAGAAATGATCAACATCATTAGCAATCAGAGAGATGCAAATCAAAACTACTCTGGGATTTCACCAAACACCAATCATCAAAAACACAAACAACAACAAATGCTGGTGAGGGTGTGGAGAAGTAGGAACCCTAATACATTGTTGGTGGGATTGCAGATTAGTGCAACCACTTTGGAAAACAATATTGAGGATCCTCAGACAAATGGAAATGAACCTACTATATGATCCAGCAATACCACTTCTGGGTATCTACCCAAAAGAATGGAAACCAAACTATCAGACCAATGCATGTGTATCTATGTTTACAGCTCCAGAATTCACAACTGCCAAACTGTGGAACTAGCCAAGATGTCCAGCAACTGATGAATGGATTACAAAACTGTGGGATATGTACACGATAGAATTTTATTCAGTCATAAAAAGAACAAAATCATGTCATTTATAGGGAAATGGATGGAACTGGAAGACATTACGTTAAGTGAGATTAGTCAGTCGCAAAAAGTAAAAAATTGGATGCTCTCCCTAATATGGGAAAGTTGGGGAGAAGGTGGGTCATAAGAGGGAATCTAGATGAAGAAAAGAAACCTTAGTTGAGCAAAGAAGGTAACTTAACTGAAGGCGATGGGGGCAAAGGGGGGAGGGAAACTCCCTAATGCACATGATGTACTTTCACAAACATATCAAAGCCAATCACGAATCTGAACATGAGAAAGAGGGAGAGGGGAAAGAATGGGGTGGGAATTGGGGAAGGGTTGGATGAGAGATGTGTGCATGTATGCCTCTACCAGCTTGTACCTAACAAAGATGTATAATTACAATGCACCAATAAAATAATTTTTAAAAATATATCAAAGAAATTGCTATAGTAAAGCCAGGCACGGTGGCACACATTTGCAACTCTAGTACTTAGAAGGCTGAGACAGGAGGATCACAGGTTCAAGGCCAGCTTCAGCAACTTAGTGAAACCCTCAGGAACTTAGACCATTTCAAAATAAAAAGAGCTGGTGTGTAGCTTGGAGGTAGAATACTCCTGGGTTCAATCCCCAGAAGCCTTCTCCCCCCACAAAAAAAGAAAAAAGAAAGGAAAGAAAAGAAAAGAAATTGCTAGAATAAGTTACATAGTATGTTGCTTCTCTTACCAATCAGGAATTCTGGTGTGGTTGCCACCACCACCTCCTTCCTACCATTCACACATTTAATCAAGCAGCAGAGTTGAGAGCACTGAATACACATGACCTTGTTTCTTTTTTTAATACTTAGTGGAGGACTGGTATATACTTACTTTGCTGGTTTTTGTTTTTTGTTTTTGTTTTTGTTTTTAACTAAAAAGTCTTACTTTGTGGCCCATATAATGTCCACACACCTGAGTTAAACTGGAACATTCAAAAAATTCTGGAGGCAGATATTCCTCTTTATAATGTAGATTATTTCAGGAAAGAGAATTATAGTAGTAGGCAACAATCCTGCGCTAGCACATGATTTTATTCAATTCCTGCAGTAATGCTACAAATGCCACTATCACTCATTCAAGTTACATACTCAGCAGGTGGAAAAGACAGATTCTGAATCAAGAGCTATACCCAACAGTTAATCTTTCTGACATACCCCAGAGCTAGAAGTGCTTCTTCCAGTAAGATACTTCCTGCCATGCTCACCATTCCCTCCACTAATAGTTTCACATTGACCCTGAGAGTGATCCTTTATTTGATTTTATGATACACATGAATAGTATTCATTCTTTCCTCATAATTCAAATGTTGATGTGATATCCTCCCAGGGAAGAGGTCTCAAATTTCAAACACTCATATAACAACTTGAATAAAATTTCTGCTTCTACTTCATGACTTCAGATACAAGGTTGCCAAGTTTGCCTAGTCATCTGGACCCTGTTTTTGAGTTCCTGTGGATACCCTGGTATTATCCAGAAAACCAAAACTGCTTTCAGCTCTATAGTTCACATAAAGCATTTCTATGATTAATATGATCATTTGATGACTTTACTGCTAATGAACCATGATTTGAGTTTTTCAAATTGGCTATGCTCCACAAGGCGCATAGTTTGCAAAACCTTTGCATTTTTAAAAAAATTCAATTCTGCAACCATAGATGATAATGTGCTTTTATCTTAGCTCTCAGCATGTCAGTGAAATTCCCTATGTTTGTCTCCCTTGCTTGATCATAAGCTCCTCAGAGGGATACTAAGGGGCTGTTAACTTCCAAGACACAGCACTGTGCTGAGTTCATAGTAGGCAATCAATAGACACCTACTGAAGGAGCTGAATGGTACACTCAGAAAGCAAAGCCCCCTCATTGCATAGGTGAGATGAGAAAGAGGCAAAGCAGCCTGACACTCAGTTTCCACTAAGTGAAGAACAGCAAGGATCCGGGAGTGCAATCATGACTCGGCCAATAACAATACTGATGCATCCACACACAACCCCATTGCATTGTAGCACCAGGCTCTCCTCCATCATCATCATCATCATCATCATCATCATCATCATCATCATCATCATCATCAATCACTAAAGGCTAACATTTCCTAAGTACTTAGTATATACTAGATACTGTGTTAATGAGCTTTATGAGCATCTCTTGTAAATCTGATATCGGCCCAGTGAGAAAAATGCTCTTATCTTTCCCATTTCAGGAATGTTGAGACTGAGAGTTTAGTAGTTTGAACAAAATCATAAAACTCGCATACATCAGAGCCAGGATTCAAATCTAAGTCAACTGGCCTCTGCACTCTATACTATGCCTTCCCCACACAAAGACATAGATTCCAAAATAATCTCGCCCTTTACAAGATTAGAAAATTTCTGATAATAAAGCCTTCTGAGATAAAAGATTCACAGTACATCTAGGATAAGTGAATCTACTATTACTGTTAAAATTGACGTGGGTAGCATGATCAGAAAGGAACTGGAATCATGTAACTAAAGGAGGGCTCGAATTTTTTTTCTTATTCTTTAAGCATCAGTATAAGTAGCTGAGTTGATCTGATTGCCCTTTTGCAATGTATCAGTGATGTCCATTCTGTTGTTGTTTTTTTGTTTTGTTTTGTTTTTGTTTTTTTCCAGTTACATCTCGGAATGAGACTAATCTACACCATTTAATTCCCTCATACAAGTAATGACATTGTGTGGTAAATGCCACTAGCAGATTTCTATCAGTCTTCTGGAAGCCTCTGCTTTTTCTTATTTATTTATTTATTTATTTATTTATTTATTTATTTATTTATTTATTTATTTATTTATTTGCGGTACTAGGGATTGAACTCAGGTACATTCTACCTCTGAACTACACTCCCAGCCCTATTTTTTATTCTTTATTTTGAACAGGGTTTCACTAAGTTGCAGGGGACCTCACTACGTAGCTGAAGTTGGCTGCAAACCTGCAATCCTCCTGTCTCAGCCTCCCAGGAACTGGGATTACAAGCATGTGCCACCACACCTGACTTGCTTTTTCATATAATAGCCATGCTGATGATACTGTTGAGGGGCAAGTATTCATACTAGATACTAGTAATGTCACAGTATTTCGAAGAAATGCCAAGGAAAAAAATGGAGAAATATGAAGACACTCAAGTGGGGAAGATATTTTGGGCAAAGGCACACAGGAAGTCATCTGGGACTATATCAGCACTTCTGTGTGGCTGGAACACAGGGTGCTGAGAGGTGTCTTGTGAGAGGTAAGCATAATTTGGGGCCAATTCAAGGAAGATTATACAAAAGTGTTGGTTTGTACTTTACTGAGTTAGAGAGTAGGAATCATCAAAGCTTCCAGAGCAGAAGAGAAATAGAATCACACATAAAAAGTGAGGTCCAGATTTAACTCCATAACACTCATTCATTCACTTTTTAAATATTTACCAATTGCCTATTTTGTGTTAGACAATGTTGCAGTTACTTCCACCTACTAGATATCCAATAAATATTTGCTGATACATGAGTGCATGAATAAGATGTCTGGAGAGTAGATGGATAAAAGACCAGCCTTGGGCTGAGAGAGTAGACTCTGGTTAATAAGGGTATTAATAAAGTCCCTGTTTCCATGTATCTGATGAGTTTCTTTATAGGAAACACACATTAAACAGATAAAAATAAAATATATAAGCCAGGCTTGGTGGCTCACTGCAATAATCCCAGTATTTAGGAGGCTAAAGTAGAAGGATCACAAGTTCAAGGCCAGTTTATGCATGGTAACTTAGTGAAACCCTGTTTCAAAATTAATAATAAAATAGGTCTGGGGGTGTAGCTCAGAGGTAGAACCCTTATGAGTTCAATCTCCAGTACCCCCCCCCCCACGCACACACACAAAGAAATAGTATCTCAGAAAATTGGTCAAAAAAAACTAAAGCAAAGTTAATAGGGAGTATCAGAGTGAGGGAAATGAAACAAGGTCTCATTATAAGGTAACAATAGTAGACAGACATGAAAAAAGAGTGGGATGCAAGCAGATAGTTGGGGAAAGAGGGCTCCAGATAGACAGACAGAAGTTGAAAACGTCTATTGCCTGCTGGGTACATGCTCGGTATATCTGAGGAAGTACAAGGAGACTAATGTGAGTGGATGGGGCATGGGTGGGTGCCCAGGAGTTTGAAAAGATCAGGTCTAAGAGGAAGCATTTGGTCATGGTCAGGCCTTGAGGCCATCCTACATATGTGAACTTTCCCCTGAGTGGAATAGGGAGCAGAGGAACAATGCAATCTTATTTATATGTCAGAAGGGCTGCTTTGTCTCCTGGTTCAAAATGCTCAGTAGGAGGGAAAAGAGCAGAAATAGGGAAGCTATGGAGGAAGCCATTGCCAGGGAAGAGATGCAGTAACTTGGGCCAGACAGGTAGAGGCCATGTCAGTTTAAACAGCTCAGCTTCTGGGTATATTTAAAAGCAAGAGTTGACAAGATTTACTGAGATATTGGATATGGGTATGGCCTAGGGAAAACCCAGAATGGAATTCCATTTTCCTGAGAATGTGGAAGGCATTTCCTAAAACGAACAGAGGCATAGCAGATATAGGTAACACACTCATACTACTGAGTGCTTTTTATGTGCTGTGCTCTTGGAATATACTTTTCCCATATTATCTCAATTAGTCCTTATACTATGCATTTGTATTCACCAGTGAAGAAATAGAGATTCAGAGAAATTATCTTCTGTTCAAGGTCATACAGCTACCAACTGGCAGAAACAGGCACATCTACCTCTAAATAATGCCAGAGTTAGTAGTGGGCTGGGGGGAGTACTGGGGATTGGACCCAAAGGCATTCTACCCCCAAGCTACACCACAAGCCCAATGTCATTTCTTATTTGGAAACAAGGTCTTGCTAGGTTGCTGAGAGCCTTACTAAGTTGCCAAGGCTGGCTTCAAACTTGCAATCTTCCTGTCTCAGCCTCCCAAGTACTAGGATTACAGGCGTGAGCCACTATGCTCAGCATGAGTTAATATTTGTAATTACTGTTGTGTCCCCTACACTGTGAAGTAGAAAATACAGATAAGGTTTCAATGGGAAGGAAATAAGTACAAGGTGATGACTTACATCCCATAGGCACTAAGTTAATATTTGCTAATAGATGAATAAATGAATAAACAGATGAGTGGGTGATAGATGAATAACAATCTTAGTTTGAGTGAGAGAAAACCACTGAGAATTACATTACAAAAAGAGTAGACTCTAAATAATGGGACCTCTAAGTTTATAAAAGAGTAAATGGTAGAAAAGTAGACAAACCAAATATATATATATATATATATATATGTATATATATATACATATATATATATGTATATATATACCTAGACCAACCTGGAGGTAAAGATAGGTGGTAGTATATTATCTTAAATTGTTATATAAAGTCAGGCATGTGGAAGTGGTTCATAACATCTTACATAACACAAATGCTTAAAACAGATTTTAAAAGTACAAATAGCAATAATAATGGATGGAAAATTGAAACTCTTACTTTTAGTCCACTACAAAAGACCACACAGCCTTTTAAATAAAAAGCAACCTCTTAAGTCAATCAATGAAACCAGCATAAGTGGCTTCTCATAGATACCAGGATGGCATTTGTGATACCCTAGCTAATTTAGATGGTCACATCCATAAATCACTTGCTAGATTTTTTTTCTTCATATTGTCTCAAGTTTAAGTGATTTTCTTTCCTTCTTTTTATCTTGTAGTCCTTGGGACAAAATTCAAAAGACGTTGTTCTTTGTTTTGTTTTGTTCTTGGCACTGGGGATTAAACCCAGGAACATTCTAGCTCGAAGCTACTCTCCCAGCTGTTTTTATGTTTTTATTTTGAAGCAGGTTCTCACTAAGTTGTTGAGAGTCTGGCTAAGTTGCAGAGGCTGGACTCGATCCTACTATCTTCCCATCTCAGCCTTCCAAGTACTGGGCTTACAGGCAGGTACCACCTTGCCCAGTTCAAAATGATTTGTTTTTAAAACCAAATCCAAAAGTGAAATAGGTCTGGATGCCCCCCAGACAAAGACAACTTTCTATTGAAATGGCAAACTACTTATGAGTTCTATCATGTTATAAAGTAAAAACTTAATCACCAATGAGTTATTTTAAAATATATCTTCTTTTCAGTGACATTTGTTTTATAATAAAGAATGTATTGCAGCCAAGTGTGATAGCACATGCCTGTAATCCCAGTATATGACAGGCTGAGACAGGTGGAGTGCAGGTTCCAGACCAGCCTCAGCAACGTAGACTCTCAGCAACCTAGAAACACCCTGTTTCAAAACAAAACAAAACAAAACAAATTTTTTTAAAGGGACTGGAGAGTATTCTGGAGGTAGAAAGCCTCTGAGTTTCAATCCCCAGAAAACAATAAAAATAAAAAGGAGGAGGAGAGGAAGGAGGGAGAGAAGGAAGAGGAGGGGAGGGGGATTGCCATGGTCAATGCCAAAGAAAATATTCATTAAATATTATTTAAGGAATTAAATAATTCACTCATGTCTTACGTTATTTTTAAAGGATTAGTTTCTTTTTTTCTTTCTTTCTTTCTTTATTGTAGTACTAGGAATTGAAACCAGAGCCCCTGGATAGGGTAAGCTCTCTACCACTGAGCTGCATCCCCAGCCCCTTTTATTTTTATTTTTATTTTGATAGGCTGGCCTCTGACTTGCAATTCTCCTGTCTCAGCACCCTGAGTAGCTGAGATTACAGGTATGGCCCAGTTGACAAGTACTGGTTTCTGATCATAAGGATTAAATAGAGAGTGGGAGAAGAGGAATAAGTACATGAGTCAAAACATCAAAACCCCTTAATTGCTGTTAGACTACAAGACTGGAGGAATATAAGAATGTATATCCATGACTTTTTTAAAATCTATACAGTAAAAATAGGTTTTATAGGGAGTCTATTACTACTTATTTTCATTAAACTGGAAAAACTTGTCTCTGAAGATAAAACCCAAAAAGCTTTTTAGAGATCCTTCCTTGCATTTCAGACAATATACCACTTATAACTAGAGGAGAAATGTATGGCATTATATTAAACAGACTTTTACTTTTTTGTTTGTTTGTTTGTTTCTTAGACTTCTACCCGTATGTAAATACTAAACCAAGCATGTGATGTTTACTACACACACACACACACACACACACACACTCATTGTTCCACACAGGAACAATTCTACAACGAATAATGGCAGCCAGAATATTACATGGGTCAAACACACTTTGGGAGCCTGTAACAATTTGAAAAATAGAAATCTAAAAATAGCGTCATTTAGTCAGTATGAAGTTAGCAAACACCCAAGCCTTTTATTTATTTATTTATTTATTTTAGTAGCAATAGTATTTTAAGGACACCACCTATGCACTGCAACCTGTTAATTTAATTAACAAAAATAGGGCTCATCCTCAGTTGCTCTGCCAGGAACCACTGAAGCGAAGAAAGTTCAAGGTCTGCCCCGCCAGCGTCCCCGGAGCCCCGGAGTTAGGTGGCCTGGAGTCCCCTCGGCCCCGCCGGGCCGGGCCGGCGCGCCTGCCTCCTGGCTGACACCTAACCCAGCCTCCTTGGATGCCGTCCTGGGGAGGGGAGGGGAGGGGACGCCGATGCGCGTTCCGCGGCGGCTCCGCAGTCGCGGGCGCCGGGGCCGGAGGTTCGGCTGGGCGGGCCGGGGCCGCGTACTCACCCGAGGGGCCGCGCCGGCGGGGCGATCGCACCCGGGGACCGGGTCGGGCGGCCTCGCTGGGGAGCGCGGCGAGAGGCGCGGGCGGCGTCGCGGCCGCCGCTGCACCGAGCTATAAATACCGGCTCGGCCCGCACCCGCGCAGCCCACGCCCGGCGCCCTGGGTTCCGGCTCCCGCCGCGCGCCGCAAAGTCCGCCGCCGCGGGCCCGACACCCCAGCGCAAGGGCGACGGCGCCGCGCAGGTGATCGCGACCGCTCCAGCTGTGCGGCAGCCTCCGCAGCTGGAGGCATGGCCTCCCGCCCCCCCACCCTTGCCCTCCCTTCCTCCCGCCGGCCCCAAGCGAGCAAGGGAGCGCCGCGCCACAGCCAGCCCCGCCGGGCCCGCCTCTGCAAAGCGGCCGCTGCAGGCGGGGGAAGAGTTAGGAACCTGGAAGGGGGCGGGGGCGCCGAGCTTCAGCCTAGGGTGACAAGAGCCAGCGGTTTCTCCTTCCTGCGGGAATCCGTAGACATAACATCCACCATCCTGCAGGTAACCAATGAGGTTCTCCGCGGAATGTCCTCAAAGAGCTGCAAACTTTCTAACGCGGCGTCCGGTCACACAGCATCCTTCTGCTCTTGTGTCTAGGCGAAGCTAAAGATGGGGGGTGGGGAGAGACAGAGCCCACGGAAATATGAGAAGTTTTATACTTACTTTCCAGTTTGTCTGCTCTGACACACACATACACACACGTATTCATACAAATATATTCAGACATACACATATGCATAAGCATACAAATTCACATACAGCACAAATACACATGCACATGTGTGTATACACACATATACAAGCACTCATGTGTACACACATATATGCATAAGCACACATGTAACATGCACAATGGTTAACCTTTTTGCAGCCTGAGGCTCTCAGGAGCCTGTCATTCTGTAGTGCTTTAATGAGTCTGCAGCATGGGGCAGGAAGAGCCTTTGACTCTACCTCTGGCCTATTCCTTTCTTCCTTTCTCCTTTCAGTCATGCATTTGGTCTCTGTTTTCTTCCACACCTAATAGCAACTGCTACCTCAGTTTTCTGGTTGTTAATAATATGTTAAAAGCTGCGATGCAGCATGCTGCTAGTGTATGCCAATGGGAGGGACCACTACTTTCTATAGTCAAATAGAAAATGGGGTTATTCATACACGCCTAGGTAGCAAAAGCATGGAAGGAGAAATAGCCCTCTCCTAGAGTAATGATTTAGAAATAGATTGAGTAGCAAGAGGGAGAATTAAGATGTCAGCAGATTTTGAGATGTGATGGAAAGCGCCATTCCCAAGTACTGCAGTGTAGCAAATCTGGGCAGGGATAACTCGAAGTTCACAGCCGTACTTTTTACTAGTTTGATATCTTTCTAGCTTCTCCGAATAATCACATATATTCCACATTGTAGTCATAGTTTATAATCAATTTATGATTCTCTTTTGTGATGCTTTCACAAGATTTTCCAAAAAAGTTGTTTCCTATGCTACCACTTTGTACATTTTACTGTCCTGTTTTGCAACTTCATCTTCCCCCACCAAGCTGTGAACTCTGAAGGAAAGAGACTGGTCTCAGTTACATGGAGCTTGCCACCCCAGCTTTGGATTTCTCTTCATTTTAATAATAATTTTAAGGATAAGTTTGGTCAGTACTTACTATTTGCTCTTCAGAGGTCTCAGGGCTAAAGAATATAGTTCTCAGGACCACTTCAAGGCAAAAGACTGAAATGGGCAAGGTTCGCTTCAATATCAATATTCCCTTTTTAGCCACTGATCAAGAAGCTTGTGCTCATAACTTTGGTAGCTACCTAGGATCTCTAATTCAGCTCCATTTCAGGACCAGGCAGAGGACTAGTATTTTTATTTTGATCTGTGTCACACTAACATATAGTGATTAAAAACTTAGCTTATTGAAAGTTTATTGTGTACCAGGTTCATCACATGTATTAAAACATTTCAGCTCTGTGATGGACCTGTGAAATAGCTGCTGCAAAGGATCTTCATGTTTACCTTTGAGGAGAGAGCCGCACAGAGCCTGCACAGTTCATTTTGTATCTCACCAATACCAGAGTGGTGGAGTAAGGCTCAAAAGCCAAGTGATATCCCTTTGTCAGCCTATGTTTTAATCTCTCATTTTATACTTCTCCACCATGTATCGAGAAAGATGGAAGTTTTACAGTTAGGGTACCTGGAGTAAGGCATGTTAGTAGGAGTTCTGGTTCCACCTCTTACCTTAGGCAAATTGCTAACTATTATGAAATGAGGATGGGAATTCCTAGTTCTGCCTTTCTTCACCACTGAAGTGGTAAGATAATCAATCTCAACATGGATTAGGGACGATTCAAGAATAGGTCCTACTCAAGCCAAGCAAGGTTCATGCATATTGTCCCAGTACGTGGGAGGCTGAGATGGGAGGATCACAGGTTCCAGGCCAGCCTCAGCGACGTAGCAAGACCTTTAGCAACTTAGCCAGACTGGAGGTGTAGCTCAGAAGTACAATGCCCCTGGGTTCAATCCCCAGTACAAAAAGAAAAAGAGTAGATCCTACTCATAATTTAGGCTATTGTTCTCCCTACTTTCCAGTCTCATTCTATCCCAGTCACTACCATATAGACCTGTGAGAGTTTTTAAAGACCTGATGTGTATAAAACATCTATAGTGTCAGATATGTAATAAGTGTCCAATGAAGGTCATCTTTCCTTCTTCTTGAACTTACTGTTCTACAAAAACTTTACTTGGAGTCAAATCTATTTGCTAGTTTATAAGTGCTGATTGCCTATCACTGAGATTAGCCATTTCTCCCATTTTCAGAGTATTCCAAAAAGAAACCAAGATGGCAAGGCTTCAGCTCTCCCAGTCCCCTATCCATATTTCAACCCAAACAACTCCCTTTCTTTTACATATAGGAGTCCAGCAATTTGGCCACTGTTGTAGACAGTGTCACGGTAATGACAGAAATAGTTTAAGCAGTAGGTTTTTAAGTCAAACTAGTCGGTCATCTGCCTGTTCTACCTGCACATAAGAAGTCAACCCTGCAGAGAGGCTTAAAAATATGTCTTGTTGACATACAAGTCCTTTGTAAAATCTGATCCAAAACCGGTAATGACCATGAGACGTGATGTTTTCCTGTTCACCTCACATATAAGGAAGCTGAGAATACAATTTATTCTGTATTTTAAAAGATAAAAAAAACAGGTATGATGGCACATATCTGTAATTCCAGTATTTGGGAGGCTCAGAAGGAGGATCACAGGTTCACAGCCTCAGCAACTTAATGAGGCTGTTGGCAACATAGTGAGACACTGATTTAAACTGCAAAATAAAATAGGGCTTGAGGTATAGCTTGGAGGTAGAATGCCCCTGGGTTCAATCCCCAGTACCAAAAACTAAAAATAACAAAATAAATAAAAATTTAAAGATGATAAAAAAGAAAAGGTAAGCGTTCTTTTTACTCATTGGTAAAAACTTTGATGATGAACAAATTACACTGTTTAAGTGACCCTTTAAAAGAAGAGGAAATCATAGCTGGAAGCCTCTATGGCCTTTACCAAATCAATCAAAGAACACTTTTCTTCCATGATTTAATGGACTCCAAGCAAAGCTATTTTTAACTTCTGATAGGTCAGTCAGGATGATGCTGATCACACATTCTGAATATAAACAGGATAATTTATTTATTGCCAAAGAGACAAGAAAAGAGATTTGAACATGATTTTTTGGGGGGTATATAAAGTGCAGTGAATTGTGCAGCTATAAACATATATACACATGCATTGGTCTGATAGTTTGGTAGATACCCAGAAGTGGTATTGCTGGATCATAGGTAGGTTCATTCCCATTCATCTGAGGATCCTCCATACTCTTTTACAAAGTGGTTGCACTAATCTCCAATCCCACCAACAGTGTATTAGGGTTCCCACTTCTCCACACCCTCACCAGCATTTGTCGTTGTTTGTGTTTTTCATGGTTGCCATTCTAATTGAGGTTAGGTGAAATCTCAAGATAGTTTGGATTTGCATCTCTCTTATTGCTAATGATGTTGAACATTTCCTCATACTTTTATTGGCCATTTGTATTTCTTCTTTTATGAAGCGTCTATTTAGATCCTTTGATTGGGTTATTTGTTTTCTTAGCTGTGAGTTTCTAGAGTTCTCTGTATATTCTAGATATTAGTCCTCTATCGAAAGAGTAGCTGGCAAAAATTTTCTCCCACTCTGTGGGCTCTCTGTTGAGGTTCTTGATAGTTTCCTTTGCTGCACAGAAGCTCTTCAGTTGGAACTAGCCAAGATGTCCATGAACAGATGAATAGATTACAAAACTATGGGATATGTACACGATGGAATTTTACTCAGCCATAAAGAAGAACAAAATCATGTCATTTGCAGGGAAATGGATGGAACTGGAAAACATTATGCTAAGTGAGATTAGTCAGTGACAAAAAGTAAAATATCATATGCTCTCCCTAATATGCTGAAGCTAGGGAGAAAGTGGGACATAAGAGGGACTTCAGATAAAGAAAGAAAAACCTTAGATGAGCAAAGAAGGTGACTTAACTGAAGGTGATGGTGGGGGGGGACACCCAAATGCACATGATGTACTTTCACAAACATATCACAGTCAATCACTAAACTGAACTTGAGAAGGAGGGAGGGCAAGGGAATGGGATGGGAATTGGGGAAGGGTTAAATGAGAAATGTGTGCATGTATGCCTTTACCAGCTTGTACCTAACAAAGATGTATGATTACAATGCACCAATAAAAATAAAAAATAAAAAAATAAAGTGCAGTGACTCTACTGCCAGGATTTTCCTCAACAATCCTAATTTCAAGTGTCTATTCCCATTGAACTCAGTGTACACCAATATATCCTATTCACATATCCTGAATTTAGCTTGAGAAAAGGTGGTTATCACATGTCTACTTGCTTGGCATAGTAGAGTCTGTGCTCTGGAATTCTGGTTCTGCCAGATCGCAATATGATACTAAGAAAATTATCTTCTCTATATATTAGTAGCACCTGCTTCCTAAATTGTTAGAGGGATTAAACAGTGTATGTTTTACTTTTAGCATTTGGTCTGGTACATACTCAACTGTCTGTACATGTTGGCTCTTTTCAGTATCACTAGTATTCATCTCTCCCCTGCCCCATGTACATTTTGCATGTCCCACAGACTTTAACTAAAGGACTGATTCACTTAGCCTTCACTTAACCCTATAAATGCCTGACACTTTTTTGAGTGCAAAGACATTTTTCTAAACATTTTTTAAAGGAAAAGAATCAAGCCAGCTGAAGCTGGACTAACCATCTTGCCAGAAGTAGAGCTGTCACCTGCATGGTGGCCTATATCACTGCCATTCATATCCTGGCTGTCCTGTAGAATCTACACAATAGCAGTAACTTCTCAAAGGCCTTTCTTCCTGCAGTGACAGACAGGGGAGTTGTGCTGCACTCTCCCTTCAGTTCCTTTCACTGCTTCTTTCTGCTTCCTTATACATGATAGTGAGATTCAAACATACATGCACACAGCACTTGGTGTATTTCCTTCCATGTCTCCCCACTTCCCCCACTTCTTGTACATGTTATTGAGATTGTTAGTGATACCTTCAGATATGGACATAGCAGTGTTTGAATTATTCCCTTCCTCAAGCCTCCCTCTTTTCCTCCTCACCACCTACCCCCAATCCCTTTTCACTACTCTACTGGTCTCTTCTTTCATTAATCTTAAGTCCCTTTTGTTTCCCATTTTCTCTCTAGCTTTTTCTTATGAGAGAAAACATACCACCCTTGGCTTCCTGAGATTGACCACTTAGCATAATATCGTCTATGTAGATCCATCTGTTTTCCAGCAAATGACATAATTTTGTTTTTTATGTCTGAATAAAACTCCATTGTATGTATATCCCACACTGTTGTTATCCATTCATCTGTTGAGGGACACCTAGGTTGATTCCATAATTTGGCTATTGTGAATTATGCTGCTATAAACATGAGCATGCATGTATGACTGCTGGTTTCAAATGGCAAAAGGGCCTTCGGGCAGTTTTGAGGTGACCTTCCCTTTCCTCCTATCCTGGTGGCAACTAAAACAAATGGTCTTTCTCCCTCCACCCCACCCCAGACGAAACCATTTCCAAACAAGTCATACTTAAACAAGCTTGATGAATCTAGCCCAAGGGGGGGGGGGAGAGGCTTGATTTAGGGAACAGAAAAATATACTGGCTTTCAAGAGCTCTTGACTTCATGTAAAGTACCAAACACACCATCCAATCAATAAATACATCTGAATCAAATAGTCTATGTAAATCACCTAGTGTACAGGACTACAAGGTACTGTGGTTTCAAAGATGAGGTTAGCCGGTTGCCAGGGGCCAGCCCTCAAAGCAGCAGAGTTGGAGGTCCCTCGTTAGGTAGGGATTGAGGATGAGGTCAAGTCAGAGTACGCTTACCCACCATGTATGTTCAATACGCATCTGTTTATTCCATGTCATGACTGTTTTTTATACCCTTTACAACAAGGTATATAGAACAGGAATTTTTTTTCTAATTTATTTATTTATATTTTCAGCACGGATTTTTTATACATTTCTTGAGTACAGCAGGGTTACATAGACATTTATGACATATCAATCATTGTCAGATCACAAACAGCACCACTTCTTCGTTTTACACATATAGCCCACATTCTTAACATAGCCTGGTAAAGCAAACTTTCTAGAGTCATAAAACCATACTCCTTTAGGGTCATATATTTACTTTCTAAGAAGTAGGAGGGTCTTTCATCTACGCATCCTAGGG
>PVLC010013042.1:0-42720 GCA_004027655.1 Graphiurus murinus | reverse complement strand
TTTTATTCTTTATTTTTTTTAAACAGGGTCTCACTAAGTTGCAGAGGGCCTCACTAAGTAGCTAAGGCTGGCCACAAACCTGGATCCTCCAGTCTCAGCCTCCCAAGTACTGGGATTACCAGCCAGTGCCACCACGCCTGGCTAGGAGCTTGGGTTTTCTAAGATTTCTAAAACATTTTCTTGTAGATAGAACTGTTCTTTCCCCTTTGAAAATGTGAGTGAAATCCCATTTTTCCTTCAGAGAAAATCGGAGGTGGCTCCACAGTTCACAGGTGGGTCCCCTCTTTGTGCCCCTCCACCTCATCCATGGTGGTACCCCCCAACATCAGGCTCTTTGACTGGCTCCCCACTTCCCAAAGGGACTTTCCCTCAGCCAGCCTGGCTCAGATTAGTGTTCTCAGACCAGGCTTCCTTCGAAACAGACTGCGTGTCACCTTGGTGGGCTGAGCTGCAGTCAGCCCTGGGTATCCACCAAGGACTGGTCCCAAGACCACCTGCAGATACCAAACTCTACAGGGGCTCAAGTCCCTTATATAAAATGGTGGAGTGTTTGCATCCCCCTGTGTATTTCAAATCACCTTTAGATTATCTAGAATATTTAGCATATGCTATCTAAATAGTTGTTATACTGCATTGTTTAGGAAACAATGACAAGATTAAAAACTCTGCATGTGTTCAATACAGACACAGTTTTTCTCTGAATATTTTCTGTCCATGGTTGGTTGAATCTGGAGATGCAGAACCCTGGACATGGAGGGCTGACTGTACTTCTCAGGAACTGAGGAAGCCAGTGTGCAGATCCCTGTGTCTCTCTGATAGAACGTAAGCCCCTGTCCCCCTGGGCAGGAGTCTATGATGCCTAAAACTGCCCGTCACCACATGTATCTGCTTACTAAATGTTTACTGAGTGATTTCTCATTTATTAATAATGAGAATGTCTTCATTTTAAATCACATTTTTATGCATCTTTAGCTTCTCTTAAGCATTAACAGATTATAAAACTATTGTATTAAATATTATATAGTACCTGGGTATGGTGGTGCACACCTGTAATCCCAGTACTCAGGAGGCTGAGACCTGTGTTTGAGGCCAGCCTCACCAACTTAGCAAGGCCCCCAGCAACTTAGCGGGATCCTTTTTCGAAATAAGAAATAAAATAGAGCTGGGGTATAGCTTGGAGGTAGAATGCCCTTGGGTTAAATACCCAGTACCGTCCCCCATATACACACACATGCACACACACAATTACATATTAAAGTGTACTAATAAAGTTTAAAATTTATATATTATATTCATAAATGTTAAAGTAACTATTGTTAAATTATGTGTCGCATTTGTTGAACTTGACATTTTCAGAAGAATTTATTTCTGCTTCTTGTGATGGCAGATGAAGTTGTTTCTGGTGAGTCTTTTCCTGAGAGACAATGTAAAAGATGGAGAAAAATATTTGTGTCGAGATCACCAGGGCAACACAAATTCAAGGGTCCTGAGTCTCTATAGAAGGAGGAGGTGTGGAGGGTGAGCCAGGACTTTCTGATGCTTTCCTCAACTCACTGGTAGATTCTAAAGTAGAGTTTGAAAGGCAGGACACCGTGGAAGAGAGGGGCTGAGGGCTGGGAAGCAGAGCGGAGTTCTGAGGGGCCTCATGAGAGAATTTAAAAAGGGATTATAAAGATAAAAAGCAGACCTACCCTGCCAAGAGCATTTTTATATAAGAACTTCACATATAATGGTGCATAAACACCCTGATTATCTTCCAATTAGCAGATCCCATCTTGTCTACGAAGATGTTTGGTTGGAATAATAATAATAATAATAATAATAATAATAATAATAATAATAATGATGATTCAACTATCCCCAAAATAAATAGGGAGCAAATTCTCACCTGCTGTAAAATCTTGCCCATGGGAAATTTCTTATTCTGTTCAAGATGCAAAAATTCACAGCCAGCATTAGATTTTGCCATGAAATGTTGAAAACTTTCTTCTGAATCTAGAAATGAGATAGAATGCCCGGAACTGACAAGCACAACCCTGGGAGAAATGTACTGAGAGGACAGGACTGAAGAGAAAGCAATGAAACTCATCATCAGCCATGAACGGTGCACTCGAGCAGGAAATGCAAGAATTCATCCATACTCACACAGAAAATGCAGGAGTTCATACACACTCACTAGAAAACTCAAGAGTTCATCCATACTCACATATGAAAATGCAAGAGTTCATCGACAGTCACGTGGGAAAAGCAAGAGTTCATCCATACTCCCGGGGAATATGCAAGAGTTCATTCATACATAGAAAAATGCAAGATTTCATTCATACTCACATAGAAAGCACAAGATATCACCCAAATTCTCACAGAAAACACAAATGTTCATTCATACTCATGTAGAAAACTCAAGAGTTCATTCCTACTTACATAGAAAGACTTCATTCATACTTATGTATAAAACACAACAGTTCCTACTCATAGAAAATGCAAGACTCATCCAGATAGACTATCGAAATCACTAACTAAATCCAGAAAGGTTCCTAGGTAGAAGGTCAGCACACAAACTTGATATCAGTAACAATTAATTAGAAGAGCAAATTTTAAAAGGATAATATTTACAGTAGCCTCAAGGAACATCAAATTATTAGGAATAAATCTCATTAAAATGTGTGTTAAAAGCTGGGCGTCGTGGTTCACGCTTGTAATCCCAGCATTCAGGAGGCTGAGACCGGAGGATCGGGTTCGAGGCCAGCCTCAGCTACCTAGTGAGGCACTCCGCAACTTAGTGATACTCGGTTTCAAAATAAAGAATAAAAAATAGGGCTGGGGGTGTAGCTCGGAGGTAGAATGCCCCTGAGTTCAATCCCCAGTACCGCAAAAAAAAAAAAAAAAAATGTGTGTGTTAAAGTCGGACATGGTAGTGCATGCTTGTCATCCCAGTACATGGGAGGCTGAGACCAGAGTATCTGAGTTCCTGGTCAGCCTCAAGCTACCAAGCTACTTAATGAGGCTCTCTGCAACTTAGTGAGACCTTGTTTCAAAATAAAGAATAAGAAGTAGGACTAGGGGTGTAGCTCGGAGATAGAATGCCCCTGGGTTCAATCCCCAGTACCGCAAAACATACATACATAAGATGTATGTTAGTCAGTTTTCCACCTCCATGACAACATGCCCGACATAAACAACTTAAATGGAGGAAAGATTTATTGTGACTCACATTTCTAGAGGTGTCAGTCCATGGTCACTGTGTTCAGGCCTGTGGTGAGGCAGACTTTCATGGCTGAAGGTCAAGGTACAGGAAAGTTGCTCCCTGCATGGTGGCCAGGAGGCAGAGACAAAATATCTCCCTCGAGGGTACACCCCAGGGACTACTTCCTCGACATTGCCGACATTGCCGCACCTTTCTCTCAATGGTGTCACCAGTTGGAGACCACACCTTCAGCCACAAGTCTTCCAGGTACCTTCCAGAGCCAATCTATAGGGATATGCAAGACCTCTCACAAAGAATCCTCCCAATCTTTGCTCAGAGAAGTTAAGGAGAGCCTAAATAAAAGGAAAAATATAAAATGTTCATGAGTTTGAGCCTTCCCAAATTTATTTGTAGAGTCAACAAAATCACAATCAAAATCATGGCAGGTATTTTTATGTAAATGAGTAAGGAACATTTAAATTTTATTTATGATATTTATTTAGAAAAATGCAAAATGTTGCCAGGCATGGTGACACACCCCTATAATCCCAGTACTTGGGAAGCTGAGACAGGAGGATTGCAACTTAGCAAGATTTTGTTTCAAAATAAAACAGGGCTAGGGGTATAGCTCCAAGGTAGAATGCCTCTGAGTTCAATCCCCAGTACCAAAAAAAAAAGTTAAAGGCAAATGAAAAAAATAGTCAAGACAATCTTGATAATGAATGATACTTCAATATATCTGAACTCATTGTAAAGCTACAGTGATTAAAACAGAGACATTTGTTTGAGGATAACAAAATATATCTAAGAAAGCCTGGCTTGGTGACACACACACCTGTAATCCCAATAGTTAGGAGAATGAGACAGGAAGATTGCAGGTTCAAGACCACCCTCATCAACCTAGTGAGACCCTCACCAAGCAGGACCTGTAGCCACACAAAAACCCCACAGCACACCTCCTCCGTTTATGAGGAGTTCAAATGCAGACCAAGCTGGCCTCTGGTGCGAGAAGTTAGCTGTGATAGAAGGAACCAGGCTTCTGGCTTATGAGATTCACCAAGTTGTGTATTTATGGTTTCTCATATCTACATTAGACAGTGATACAAATGTTCATTTTAAAACACTGAGTCAGCGCGATTAGATGTCTGATTTCAGCACAGGATGTAGGATGAGGAGGAAGAGTCGAGCAGAGTGCCGTCTGATGTCTCTGCTCTGCAGCAAGGCACTGACACGACGTAGCATGTCTGAGGTCAAATCAACAGCAGATGTGGCATAGATCAAAGTTCTGGGCATTAGTGAGTACACAGAATCTTTCTGCCTCTCCCTGACAGCTCTAAGTTGCTCTTTTCCATTTTAGATGCCATTGTCATAAGGGATGAGACCTAGTAAATCCTAGGACTAGGTATAAATAGGTAATTCCTTAAAGAAACATGTCAGCCTGCACCATCCTTTAAGGGAAAGACTACAAGAGAGGGTCCCACAACTGAGTCAGCTACAACACTGTGCAGAACCCTCTGCTACATGTTCATCTTACCTCCCTGGGGGACAACTGTGCCTGAGAGTTGCTCCCAGATTTCTCTTCTTCCTTGGAGAACCAGCTGTGCTATGACTGCCCATGGATCAGTGAACCTCTCCTCTTGGGGCAGCAACAGGCTGTCCAGCAGACTGACATGTAGCTATCTTCTCCCCTAGGAGAGGATAGGTGGGGAATGATCTGATCTAATTCATCAATTTAGTCAACAAGTTATATGGGGTGCAGAGTCCACGCTGGGCATTTTGCCAAGTGCTGAAGCTGCAAAGTTGAGATTTCCAAGTCCCTCACCTTTGGCTCAGGGAGAGGACTGATGGATGGACAAGTGTTCACCAAGTGTCAGTCATGATGAGAAGAACCAGCCAGCTGCGGGCTGTGGTCCCCCAGGGCTAGCAGGACTGGGCACGGGGCAGGGACTGGGTATGAGGAGGGCACAGCCGACTAAGGCATGGCTTCTGAGAGAAGTCCCCGTCCTCCTCATCCCACAGGGATCCAGCCAACTGGAAATCCCAGTGCTAAGGACCCATAAGAGGGCATGAGCTCACTCAACAAGTCACACACCCACCAGCAGCTATGGAGGAAATGCACAGCTCTAAGAGAATGGCATTTCCAGAACACAGTGACCAGCAAGGTGGGGAGAGGGGGGAAGGTTTCCAGCCCAGCACTGCTGACAGACAGCGCAGCCCTCCTCTTAGATTCATTTGAGTCAGGCCTCTGACCCTCACCAAGAAAACAAAATCTCTATTTTCGGCTATGAAAAATATAATTACTAGTTCACCAACCAAACCTTTCAAAATGGAAATATTTGAGAAACAAATCTCTAACATACATAGAAGTGTCCTGACATATGTCCTTGTCCCACTGGAAAAAAAAAAAAAAACTAAGGTTATCTAAGGAAAGACTTTATCCAAAAGGATTATCATCATGAGAGGAGGGGGCTGCTTCCATGGGGGAATGCTTTGACTAAGAGATTTGCAAACATTCCAAAAGCCAAGCAGAAAGGACAGGGGATTGACTGGGTTTCCAAGCTCAGGACCTTGCACACGCTGGGCAACTGCACCAACATGGAGCTACATGCCCAGCCTGAGGATTTTCTTTTGTGGGGTAGGTGTGGAGGGGGTAGACACAGCTGGAGAGAAGAGGGTGTAGGGGAGAGAGATGGGTGGGTGCCCTGACCCCACAGCTGAGCAGGAAATGTTCTTGAGTGAATCTGAAGGAGGGTCATTCTGCCTTTGGGGAAGAGAGGACAGTTTAGACAAGTTGAATTATTGGACAAGATTGGATGCTTTGGACAGATTAATAGCTGGGGATGAGTTCAGCTAACTGTTTGTGAAGGTCTGAGTTATGGCTTAAAAGGCAAATGTCCCCCTGACCTCATGCTCTTCAGGCATGTATACCCAGAGGTGGGTCCCTGGGGGCATGGCTGAGCGTGTGCGTGTGTGTGTGTGTGTGTGTGTGTGTGTGTGTGTGTCCAGGCCCCACTCAGTTGGAGACCCCAACCTAACCTTCTCTTTCTGACCTTTTGCTCTCTCTTTTCCCCATCACCATGCCCTAAGGACCTGAATCCTCGGGCTCCTGTTTGGAAACCTGTGTACTATGGCCTGAAATCTCCAAAACTGTGAGCAAACGAATCTTCCTTCATCTAAGTTGTGGTCAGTTGAGGTCACAGAAGGAGAATGCTGACTGGAAGAGTGTCAACATCATGTTTCACAGCAGTGAAACAAGGGGGCAGTCTCAGGTCTTGTTTAAGGTAGTTCTTTGCAGCAAGCCCTTTCCTTGGGAACCAAAGTGGGTGCTTCTTCCCAATGACTGTTTCCAGAAGCACAGAGTTCAGAGAACGTATGACAGGCCCACTGTGAATTGAATTAGAATGTGCCGTCCAAATCGGTTTTTTTTGTTTTGTTTTGTTTTTTTGCGGTACTGGGGATTGAACTCAGGGGCATTCTACCTCCAAGCTACACCCCCAGCCCTATTTTTTATTCTTTATTTTGAAACCAAGTCTCACTAAGTTGCAGAGTGCCTCACTAGGTAGCTGAGGCTGGCCGCGAACCCGGATCCTCCGGTCTCAGCCTCCCGAATGCTGGGATTACAAGCGTGCGCTACCATGCCCGGCCCAAATCGTTTTGAATAACACAGTGTCGTCTCAACCAAACTGCTTCTTCCAAGGGGCCAGACATCTGGATAATGATTTAAACATTTCCCTAGAGACTTTTCCTTTGCTGAAGCGATGAGTTTTAATAAAGATGCTTTAAAGACTTATCTGGAGACATGCCTCTACCTAGAGACAGGTAATGTGCTCATGTTGCCAATACACACTCTGTCCACTAGGAAAGGGGTGCTGTGCTGGGTCTGGGGTGAGGCTGGAGACAGGAGTGCACACCTGCCCTCCCACTGAGCTCCAGATGGGGAAGGAAGCCATGAGACAGACAGCAGAGTTTCCCACATGGAGAGGAGATGGCTGGGTCTGCAGCCCCGACCACCAGGGCTCCCAATTCTAGTTAAACAGCGCTCTTGACTGCTGTGAAACATGATGTTGACAAATTGCAAAGCAGTGATGGAGCTGTGGAACAAAGAACAGGCCTGGGGAAAGGTCAGCCTTCGACACATTTGTCCAAAAGTTGAGCCAGACCAGACTGGACTGTGCATGTACAGGGAGGGGTAGACCTGTGCAGGAGGGATCAGAGCTGGTCACCTCCAACTAAGAGTCCACCCCAGGACTGGGTGAGGAGAGAAGGAAGTGAGTGTGATGCTACAGGGGAGGCCAGAGAGGTGTATATGCAAGATGGTGCAGAACTGGCCACCTTTAGGGATTTCTGCATGCTGCTGAAGACGGCTGAGCAAACACTGGGAGAGGATCGTCAGGTGAGAACAAAACAGAACAGCTCAAACCTAACAGAACTGCAACCTGCTGTGTCTCTCCAGGAATCCTCGGCATCTAGAACTCTCCGTATACATTATAACAAACTCTGCAATGATAGCCTGGTCCATGCACAGTTTTATGAAGGCCTCAGGATGCGAAAGGCCCTCTGAGGAATGTGTCTGTATTAGAGTGCCAGGGCACAGAGGGAGGAGGAAGAAAATGAAATTTGCAATGCTTAGCTTAAGTCCCAGTGTGTGGGGGGGTGGGGAGGGCAGTCTCCCATTTCTCCTGTGTATTCCTCATGAGGCTGTGAATTAGATTAGGCACTTAATTAGAAGGTTCATTTTTCATTCTCTTGTAGCATAAAATGCCATTGAGATAGACATTCTGAAAGGCTCCCCTGGCCACCTCTGCAGGTGCCTGTCTTCTACTGCCTGACACTGCTTATCTCTTGGCATGTGCATACGGGGAGGGACTGCCTTGGTGCCGAGGCCCGCAGTGACATCTTGATCAAAAGGCCTCTGGAGGGACGTGAACTATCCCACCACGCTGGGGCTACAGTCCAGGGCACCAGCCCAGGGCCAGGAGGTGAAATCAGTATATCTCACACACACACACACACACACACACACACACACACACACACACACACACCCATTCTGTACCAGCCATGAGTGGCAGGCAGGGCCAGGACTTTGCTGATGGAGGCTGCAGGTGCTGACCAGAGGGACAGTGACATTAGGCCACACTTCTGAGAAAGGGGTAGAAACGGGCTTCATTCTAGCTGCTGGCCACTGTGTGGAGTGTCAGCTATAACCCACAAGACAGCATGCTTCTCAATGATCCTTGTCTCCGTTTCCTGAGCACCAGGGCACGGTACCTCTTGGAAGATTTTTCAGTCCATTTCAGCTCACCACAAAGCTTCTTCTAACACAACAGTGACGCATCAGGGGCGCCCCAGGACATGAGTCTGCTCAGGTGACACAGTATCCACCTCCGTGTCCAGTTTGGAAACACAGTGGGACCCCAGAGAGGCCATGACTTGGTGAGACCAGCTGTTAAATGCTGTCCATAGGCCAGGAGACTCATCACTGCACAAGTGGATATCATTACAACCCATGGCCTTAGCTGGGTGTGGTGGCACACAACTGTAATACAGGACTTGGGAGGCTGAGACAGGAGGATCACAGGTTGGCGGACAGCCTCAGCTACTTAGTGAGGCCCTCTGCAACTTAGTGAGACCCTGTTTCAAAATAAAGAATAAAAAATAGGGCTAGGGGTGTAACTCAGAAGTAGAATGCCCCTGGGTTCAATCCCCAGTACCACAAAAAAAAAAAAAAAAAAGCCCTGGCCTTTCAGGACCAGATTAGGTCCCAATAGCACCCAGCAAATGAACAAATGAACTCCATCCTTGGCACAGGGTGAGAAACTAACTCCCTTCAGCTCTCAGCAGCCATTTCCCAAACACCCATCCACACACCCCACACACCTGCTCCTGGAGACACCTGGGTCATCACACCTCCAGTCAGAGCATACTGCAGATCCTCTCTCAGCCACGTCTCTGCTACTGATCTCTTGCAGCTCCTTCCCTCTAGCAAATGCTTCCCTAAAAATCCATGTACCTCCATGAGAGATCTCACTGATTCTCGGCCATTGCAGGATCCATAAAAAAAGCATGAGAAGGAGATTGAAGGTTAGCAGAGACCAGTCACCCTGCAGCTGACAGGACCTGCTCACACAGAATACCTGAGCCTTATTTTAGTGTCATGCAGTTCCCAAAAAAATGCCGGTGACTGGAGGCAATAAAAATTATCAAAAACAATGATGAAGTTCTCTTTCCTCTTTTACCCAGGTTGTATGAGGTGGATTGAATCATCGGTGACTCTAGAAAGGGGAGAGGTTACCTTTTGTTAAGGTGACAAATGCATTAAAATAAGGTGTGAAAAAAGAGCAGAATTTAAAGTTGTCCCTGAGTACCTCGTAGGAGATCGGTTCCAGGACCCCATCCAGATACCAAAAACCCAGGATGCTCAAGTCACTTATATAAAATGGTGCAGCATTTGCATGTAGCCTATGCACATCCTCCTGTGTACTTTAAATTACCTTGAGAATACTTATAATCCCTAGTACCCATGTAGAGTGCAATGTAAATAGTTGTTGTACCGTGCTATTTAAGGGAACGATAACGAGAAAAATGAAGTACGTGCATGTTCAGCACAGACGAGACTTTTCTTTTCTTAATATTCTCTATCCTCGGTTGGTTGAGCCTGTGCTGTGAAATCTGCAGATAAGGAAGGCCAGCCACAAGCAAAGGCAGTCCTTGTGGGAGTTCGGCGTTGAAGACTGCTGAGCTGGTCAGCTTTCCATTCATACAAAGTTTCTCCCCTCATTGGGTTCTTGCCTGTGAAGTTAAAGAATCAACTAATAGGTATAGAGGTATAAAGATTCATTTTAAAGGAAGGTAGAAGACAAAAACAGGTCCCCACATTTGGGGGTGGGGAAGTCCCTAAAAGAGAGTAGCCATTGAAGTTCTTGGGAGGTGAGCTCATATACCTTCTCCTGGTTCCCCAGATGCTCCTTTGTGGTTGTCAGAATTCGTTCTTGGGGACCCAATGTCTTTCCCAGTTTCAATCCCTAATTTGAATCTCTATTCCAAAGGTCAGTGGGTCCTTCTAATCTCCTGGTGCCGCTGGGCTGCTGCCTCTTCCGTTTTCCTTTGACCACCCTCGGGGCTGAAGTGTTGTATTTACTTGCACCACTGTCCTGGTACCCACTAATGATAGCTTCCCTGTTTCTGTTTTTTAATACAGATGGTCTCTTTTAACCCTTCCTGTTCCCTGGTCCTCCAGCCTACCTCGCTATCATTATGAGGAAACACTGAGTTGATAACAAATGAGGAGAGGCTTCCTTTGGCTCACTGCTTAGGAGATTTCAGCCTATGGCTGCTTGGCCCAGACATGAGGCAGCCCGTCATGGCCGGTGGAGGAAGCTGTTCACCCCTGGGCAGCCAGGAAGCAAATTAGAGGAAAGGGCTGGGGCCCAATATCTCCTTCAAGGGCACATCCCCAATGACCTAATTAGACCTCACTTCTCAAAAGCTCCACCAACTCCCCCTAACAGCACAGGCTGGGGACCGAGGTTTCAACACAGGGTCTTCGGGGTACCGTCCAGGTCTGAACCATAGCACTGACAAGTGTGTAGAAAAGAGATGCAGGAGAGATGCTTAGAAAGGCTGGCAGTGGGGAGCTCTGGAACCAGAGAAGAGAGAGACAACAGGCCAGACAGTGCTGGGGTTGGGGAGAGGGATGGAGACCAAAAGTGGCCTGCCTTTTGCTAGTTTTCCTGTAAGTTTTGCATTGGCTCTTTTCTTCCTCTTAATATGCCAATAAAGATTTACATTTCATACTTACTCACTCTGAGTGGTTGAATTGGTTTTATTTGAACGTCGTTCCTTTGAAACAGGACATTCGGGGCTTGGCATTCACAGGATCGCAGCTGACTAGGCCAAACACACACCCTCCAATGCCCTGTTGTTGGACTGATAAATGGTTAGCTCAAATTAGTGCTGTCCCTGCTGATGGATTAGCTGAGATTAGAAGTCTTGGCTCCCCCCTGAAGCTGGTTAACTACAGAAGAAAACATTCCTGTTCCGATGACTGACTTGGGCAGAACAACCCACTTGTAAATCATCCCCTCCCTATAAAAGTCCAAGGCAAAACTGCCCCCCTGTAACACTCTGATCTTCAGACCTGGGGTGCTCTCCCTACTGCAGTAGCTCAAGGAAAGTTCTTCCTTTCTCACCCAACTTTTGTCTTTGATGGAATCAGAAGCATATTTCTTGGACCCCAGGGGATATAACAACTCTCTTCCACAGCCCCCACTCACTTCTCTCTCTTTTTCTTCCAATCAACAAAGACCCGTGTTGACCTACAGTCCCACAGGATCATTCAGTTCATGCCACACTGGTCTCCTTACTATGACAAGAACACCCACCATGTCCACACCTCTGGGTTCCCACTTGCAGAGTGCCCTGCCGAGCTTGCTCTTTCTCCAGGTATCTTCCTGCCTGGATCACTTGCTCCCTCGCTTGATATCTCATCTCACATACTCCCTCACTCACCACCCTGTCCAAAAGGGCTGACTGCCTTCCCAGAACTCACTGCTCCCTGACCCATCAGTCTATCTTACTGTCTCCTCCACTTGAGACAACCACCACCGGCCAGGAGCCTAGAGAGTCCTCTGACACACACACACACACACAACAGACTCAGTAAGTCCCACCAGGGCTAATCTCCCAATGTGGAAGGAAGACATGACCGGAACCATCATGCAAAGCTACAGTCACCTCCTAGGGTGGGGGTGGGCGAGAGAGAGAAATTACTGGGAATTCAACCCAAGCACATTCTACCTCTAAGCGACATACCCAGCCCTTTTGATTTTTTTTTTAATTTTGATTTTTTTTTAATTTTTTAATTTTGAGGGTCTCACAAATTTGTGGAGGCTGGACCTGAGCTTGAAATCCTCCCTTCTCAAATTCCCAAGTACTGAGATTATACACTCAGCTGGAGAGAATTTTGAAAATACAAAGCACAGTAAATGTTCCAAAGAAAAAGTAAAAGTCAGAATGTACATGTTGAATAGATGTTCCTTATTGTGGAAAAAGGTTACTCTGCAAAAAGCAGGAAGCTGCTTGATTTGCAACAGTCAGGTCTGGGCATGTCCAGTCAGAGGTCCCATGACCCAGACTAAGAAGCTCTTATTTGGGATCCAACTTCAGGATGACAAAGGCCAGTAGTGATCAGGGAAGCCTGGTCCTTGCTGGAGGAAGCAGAGAGCTGTGTTCTCAGTGTGGGGAATACCTGGAGGTCAATTTTATGAGCAAACGAATTAATAGGAGCTTACTTAAACCTGTTTTTTAGGCTTTATATATAACTGCCTCTTATTTGAAATTAAAGAAGTAAAGCAATGATTATCTTAAACCTAGGTTTGCCATTCTTTTTTTTCCCCCTCCTTAAAAGTGAATTCATTTAGATTACATGAATTCTTTCTCAACAGCAATTGAAATTTTTGGCCTGGACAAGATAGCAGAGACATGTTTCTCATCCTCAACACTACTCTTTTCTACAGGGCTCTTAGAAGATAACAGCACATCCTCCTAGAGAAACATAAAGTCTACTTCACAAATTAGCCTGTCCATTGACAAAGTTATAGGATTCCACCCACGCATTTGGGGAGTGTTTCCACTCAGCACAATTATGGAATCTTGGCAACAATTAAAGACCACAGGAGGAGAACTCTGGAAGGTGGAGGGAGGATGGGATACTGCCTGGGGACCCACAATGGACTGCATGGAGAGGAACCACAGAATGGCAGGCCCCCCCACACCCCCCCTCCAACAGAAGAAAGTGACCCAGGCTTAGCATTTCCAGAGCCAAGCAAGCAATAGACGGCAGCCCAGAAAAACCAACCAGGTAGAGCCACTTTAGAGCCACTTGACAAAGAGTGCTCTCCCTCCCCACCAAGCCTGAAAAGTCACCTCCCCAGTCAAGACATTGCGAGTGAGGGCTGGAGGCACCTGTGAGGGGAATCGCACCTGCAAATCATACGGGCTGGGATGACTCGTTATCTCCCAAGCAAAGCTCCCCCCTCCCCCAAAAAGTGAGCATACAGAGAGGGATAAGGTCAAGGTGCTGATTTCATTTTTACAGGAGAAAGCACACTCAGGTCTAGGTGCAGAAAAATGGGAAAAGTGGAGGCTTCTACATTCTCAATGAAAAGAAAGTGGAGGTGGGAAGGGATGAAACACGAGAACTTAAAAATAGAAAAGGATGTATGAAACCGCCCTGGAACAGAGGAACACAAACTGCCTAAGGGAGCTGGATCCCTCCCTCTGACCCACAGGCTTGGCTTTCCTTTCTCCACCAAAGCCATTTACTCAATGCACCCAGCATAGTTGCTTTTCATATTTTATATTTATAGCTGCCTCAAGACTATTCAACACCATTCATTTTCTCCAGGATTCTTCCAGGATACCAATACTTCCTGGTTAGAGAAGTATGAAGTCTACTTCACAAATTAGCCTGTCTACTGAAAAAGTTATAGGACTCCACCACTCCTTTGTGGACCATGTAAGAGATCAGAGCTTGAATGGGCAAAATTCATAGCTGGGTGCACCTAACTGGAATTGGAGATGTATTGGTTTGAGCGCGCACAGGAGGGGTGCACTTTGAACAGTGTGAACTGCTGGTTAATCCTTGGCAAATGGAGGAAGGCATCCAAAGGCTCAGACTGTATGCCACCTAGTTAGCTGCCCCCTGGCATTCCTGCAAGAGAATTCAGAGGACACTTCCTTCATCGGGGCATTAATCAGCATGTAATTTGGAGTGGGTATCAGCATCCTTGGAAATCTCTACCATGACTGTCCTTTGGAAGTTGTTGTTGTTGCTGCTGCTGAAAGTAAGGCATGCAGTGATAGAACCAGGTTCTGTTTCTTCAATGGACACAACAGGATCCCAAGTTGGTAGAGGCCAGAGAAGTCATAGACAAGGTGGGCACAGTTGTCTCAGTAAGTTTCAGAGATTTTTTCCCAAAGGTAAGTTGATTACAGAGTTTGTGGTGATGAATAAAATGGGCAGTGTGACATTTAAAGATGGGAAGAGTTTGGATCTGTCAAGAAGAAACTCAAGTCATCGTAAGAAGAATATCAATGACCTACGATGCCTCTCAGACCTCAGTGTGTTCCTCATCTCATGGGTCCTTGACTGGAGGTCAAGTGCCTTTACAGGAAGAATCTGGCAATGCAGCCATGGACAAGTTTGATGCTTTTCCCACGCATCTTCCTAAGGCATCTTCTGCCATTTACCAGGAGATTTTTACATTGGTAAAAAGAAATACTTAGTTCAGATTCTAATAGCTAATGGCTCTGAATTTTCTCTGATCTCCAGGGATCCAAGATAATCTCTGGTCCACAAAACAGAATAGAAAATTATGGTAGTCAAGGGTCAGTTTCCTTTTGACACTAAGTCCACATAACAGGTGATCCCACACAATAGTGGACCCACTCCGCGGCTATTTCCCCAGCTGAGAATCAGAATCCCCAATCAGGAAGTTGTCTCATCTCACACCAAAATAGTAAAAACAAAAGAAATATAACATCTTGATGGAAAATTCAAAGATTACTGCCAATGGATGACTTACAATTATGCTGCAAAGCGAGAGACATCTGCTCCCCGGATCCACTCCAATCCTCTGCTTCTTGCATGTTGCTATATAGACATGTAAATAGTTCTTGGCAGTCGACTTTCAGTTTTATGGGCAACATATAACACACTGGATTAGCAGATCTGGCCCATTATCAGGCACACTCACTGGGCTGCAAGATTTGCAGGTGTATAGAAAGCAAGCACTCCCCAGTGAGTCCAAGAGGTTGTGCAAGCTGCCCTGCTGTGTAGACAGTGTAACAGTGCAGCCCACCTGACAGCATCCAGGTGTCTGCAGGGAGATGTTGGTGAGCTTCAACAGGAGAAACATGATGCAGACTCCAGGATGTGGGTGAAGTCCATGTCTTCCCCTTCTGACAACTAGTCTCCATTTTTAAATCAGCTCCTGGCTGACATGGGGCTCTGGTGCAGATTGAAGAGCTGATGGTGGGAAACCAAGTAACTGAGCAAACTGAATTGTGAACTGTGCCTCATGAACCAAATACTGTCTGAGTGTTGTCTGGAACATCCCCTAGGGTTCATGCATTGAAGACTTCCTTCCCAGCCGATGGTGGTGTATGGAGTAGTAGAAACTTTAGGAGGTGGGGCCTACTCAGAGAAAGTAGGTCATTAGGTTGTGCCCTGAAGGTTATATTGAGACTCTGGCCCCTTCATTTCTCACTCTCTGCTTTCCAGCGGCCATGAGGTGCTCACCTTTGCTCCACCACATCTTCCCCACCATGATGTCCTGTCTTACCATAAGCCCAAGAGCAATGGAGCTAGGCAACCATAGGCTGGCCCTCCGAAACCATAAGCCAAAATAAATCTTGCCTCCTTTTCAGTTGTTTATCTTGGGTATTTTTTCATAGCAGCACAAAGGTAACTAACTAATATACTGAGCCAATGAACCATCAGGTTGGACACTAACATACTGAGCCAATGAACGGCCAAGTTGGACACACAGGCTGATTTTCTGTTAGGAAGCTTGTCCTCTTTCTGAACCCAGGCCTTAGTAGGTCTGGAAAATACACATAAGTTGCAAGAGGAAATAGCTCCAACCCCCAAGGCAGCCATGTCTGTTGTTTGCCACCTCTCCCTCAACTCACACTTAGGCGTTGTCATGTGCCAAAGGTGCAGCCCATTAATACAAACTCAGGGAGGGCAGATCCTCGTGTGGGGCAGAGGAGCAAGAATACTCTCCATCCGCATTTCCACGGTTTCATAGTGAATTCAAATGAAAGGTCCTCATGGTCCTTGTAACTTTTAGGGGTTTACACCTGAGGGGTCAGGAAAACTCCTACAAGGACAACTGGCTCACAGAGGCACAACATTCATAGAAAACCTATGCATGGTTCCTTCAACAGTGTCTTTTTCAATCATCATGAAAAAGGTTTCCTAAGCATTGAATTTTTTCTGAGGAGCAAAAATGGTGGAAGCCAAAGGACAAAGGGAAGCATTGGTGCTGTCCACATAGGTCAGCTTATTTGGACTCAGAACAGGACCAAGGGATGGAGCAGGTCCAGGGGGCCAGATGGAAGATGCTCTTTTTATTCTTCCAGTCCTAGGAAATTGAGCCCAGGGTTTTACACATGCTATATTAAGTACTCTACCACTGAGCTACATTCTCAGCACTTTAAAGAAAATCATTCTAAGACATGTCTTGATAAGTTTCCCAGGCTGTCTTGGAATTTACAATCCTCCTGCCTCCATTTCCCAAGTACCCAGGATCACAGGTGTGTGCCACCACACCTGGCCAGTCTTGGTCTTCTATAACAACTCACTCTTGAGGGAACTAACTGGGTTCCCAGGAGAACTAAGTCAATCCCCTCTGGAGGCAAGGTCCCCACCCCCGCCAAGGCCCCAGCTCCTGAAGGTCCTACCCCTTCAGGTATTGCCACTGAGATCTTAGTTCCCAGCACTTGAGCCCTCAGAGGACACACTCAACCCATGACCAAGTCAGGGCAGATAGAGCCTGCAGTAAGAGACGAGAAGTATTAGAACCATCTGAGGGAGAGGCATGAGAGGAAGCCATTCAAGTGCACTTCCTGGGGACTGCATGTGGGGTGTAATGTGGAGGTGGAGTGGAGGGAAGATGGTGGGAGCTGAAGAAATCAAAGGTGTGGATGTTGGGGATGAGGAAGAGGATGGAGAGACATGAGCTACGAGCTAATGGCCTTGGAGAATGAGGAGTGAAGAGGCAGGAGATGGAGGGAGGGGCCTGAGCATTAGAAGAGAGGAAGAGACGCTGGGTGAAGAGGGAACAGATGTGACCCAGAGGCCGCACAAGGTGTGAGTAAGACACAGCGCCACCTCCAGGCACGGAGCTGTGAGGCATGGGGAAGGATAAAATGATGCCTGCCGTGAATGTGTTTGTGGAAATCTCGGCTTCCAGGAGGACAAGAGGAGGCAACTAGACCAGCTCAGAGGTGCCTTCCCAGCTCCGACTGAGGCCAGGGCTAAGGTCTCCTTCAGAGCATGAGGGCAGGTGCACACAGACCAATCTATGGGATGTTGTCTGAAATGGAATTTTAGAATAAGAACAGGTTGCATGTTAAGTGCCCTGAGCATCTTTGCCTTTTGAAGTCAGATGCTTTATACAAGATTCACTTCTGAGCAGAGTTCCCCATAAACACATTCATCTGTGATGTGCGCAGACAACCAAAAACCAAAGAAGAGGTTCTTCCTCTGGGCGCAGCTGTGGTGCTGGTAATGCAGAGCAGAGGGGACCTCAGCTGAAGCACAGGCTCCCTCTGGCTCTTTGTTCTCATTACCCCCGAGTCACATGGGATGCGCCACCAAAACACGCATCCAAAAAACACTGACTGAACCATCAGAGTCCCATGTGGAGAGCAGAGCTCAGGATATTGACCACACTTCTGTGTAACTACTGATGGAAATAGCATGCATCACTTTCAAAACGGAAACCCCAGGCAGTTAAATATGTTAAATGTTATTTAAAAGACACGTGATCTTCTGCAAGTCAAGTTAAACACTCCAGAGAAAAATATAAATGAATAAAAACACAACGTGACATCATGTAATCTACTAAAAGTCCAAGAAGCTAATAAATTCTAAAACCTTTTGTCAAGGAACATTTTATTTGTTTAAATGTACAAAATGTTTCCTTACAAGTGGCATACATTTTCTCAGAAAGAATCTATATTGAGGGGGCATAAAATTTGAATGCTGATTATTTTCACATGAAAAGTGATTATAAGAAAAAACTATAGCTTCAGGAGAAGTGGCAACTAAACAACACAAGCTATTTGGGGTGAATTTGTCTTCTCCTATACAGAATAACAAGAAATGCTTTTGAAATACACGTATTTTTCAGTAGGGGAATCTTGGGTAGATTATCCTATATTTCTGATATTATTATCCCTGTTTCCCCAGGGAGAAATGACATAAAGAGAGCACTGTGACCTTTTAGCGTCCATCCTAATAAGAGTGTGAATGGCAAAGCTGTATTCCAGCATGTCTCCATGTTGTAGAATCCCAGTGTAAGCACCTTTTCTTCTCCAGAGAGTGGTCCTGGGGTAGTTTTCTGACTGACGGTGGTGATGGGTCAAGTCTCTCTCGGTCTTCAAATGATGGGTGTCTGTTAATTCCAGCCCATCACAACATGAGCAACAAGGAGATAACACATCCCAACAGTGCAGGACACAACCATCATTGGGAAGCCCAGCCTAAAATACAAAGAGAGGTGGGTTATGGTGTCTGGTAAGAACCAATATATGTGGACTCGTCCTTATATTATATTAATCATTATATTATTGCCTTGGCGTCTTCATAAGTTCTTACCTTTTATTTGTAGAAGTAAAAAATTAGTTTTAGCTTAGATTAGGAAGACACATGCTTCTATTAAATCAGTCTCCCATCTTGTGCAATTTTGAGATGCACTTCAATGTTTTTTTTTCAAAATGCCAGTGGATGTTTGCAGCTTTAGTTTGCTCACCTGCAACATGAGAGGGTTGGTCTTTCACTCACCTATCGATATCATGTATCAGGGCACTCTTTAGATCTCTGGATGTTTCCTGCAACCATGTCAAGTTCCAATTATCCTTCCTTTGAGGTTTCCCCAGAGAAGACACATTCTCATTGACTCCCAAAGCCCCTTTCATGTAAAGTCAGAAGTGCTTGAGGAGTAGGATTAGGAGATGTTATGGTGTGGGTTTAGAATGTCTCCCAGACCTCATGGTAGACAAGGAGGCCATGTTGGGGGTGGGACTTGGTCGCTGGGGAGGTGGCATGGCCAGTGACAGTATTTCTGGGGCAGGTTGCTGTAGCTTCCTTCTCCTCTCTCTCCTTTGCTGCATGAACAGATAACAAACTCTCTCCTTCTGCTTCCTGCCATGATGCCCTAGGGACCTGGAGCCCCTAGGCTCCTGCTTTGCAGCCAGCATAAATGGACTATATATACAGGGACTGAAATCTTCAAAACCATAATCAAATCTTCTAAGTTGTGGTCATCGGGTATTTTGAGTCACCGAGATGGGAATGGGTATCTCTTGTCTGCGGACAGTAAGACAAAACAGCGTTTTCTTTGTTCGCTGAGATGTAAGATGAATGGATAGATATGCACCAATATAAAACAGTCATAAGATGAAAGTTCCCCTCACTGCATGCCCCCCCAACACACATGTATTTCCACCAAGTCTTATCCTGATTCTTAAGTACTCCTAGGTTCCTCTTTGGCACTTGTAATCCATGCTCTGTAGCCATTACATAGTGCTGCTCTGTCACTAAAAGAAGTCCCAGCAAAGGTTGTAGTTTTGGTCCAGAACGATTAAATATTCAGCAGCAAAATCCTTAACATGTGATAATTACAACTGTAAGGATTATGGTATTCTTTCTTTGCTGGTCATGAACGTGGATCACAGCAAGGTTCTCTCTGCAAAGGTATTATTCAACACAGGAACTGCATCAGTGAATAAAACAGCTCCTACATTCTAGAGCAGACTTATACATTGCAAGAAGGTAGCAGGATTCTCTCAGCTCCTTTTCTGAATGTATTTTATATATAAAAAAAATCAGGTTTCAAGAAAGCTATTTAAATATCTGGGAATTTACTCACTGTTTTTGGAAATACCTGAACATGTTTGAAAAATGTCAGTCCTGGTCATTGAATTCTAGTCCATGATAGTATCTGGTCAACTCAATGTGTCATACACACTGTCAAAAGCCTTCATGGAAATGCAAAGCCTTTGTTTTACTGTGATACATTATGTAGACTGAGACAGGGTCAGGGGAGATTCCAACATTTCAGTTCAGGCTCTGAGACACCTGGACATTTCAGAAGCAAATATTATTTGCCAAAGGATGGATCCCACAAAAAAAGCAGACTTTGTTCTTGGTGGATCCCAAAATCAGGAAAAGTTTCTCATGGATGGTTCTGCTGTTGCACTACCAAATTAGAGCCACTGGTGTCTTAGGGATGCCATCAACTCTGAGAAGGAGTACTGCCTAGGAATCCATGCAAGTATTGAGGTTCCTTCAGAATCCTGTCATTGCCATCACTCACAACATCTGAACACCGAAAGTCTCCACTCACATGGTTCCACCAACTGCTCACATTGCCTCCTGAGACTGGCCTCACCGTACCCACCGTGCAGAGGTGATTTGGAGAAGGAAGGTGATTCATCCAGTTTTGTTGGCTAGATTATTGTGGTGTGTGAAAATCCTGTGCATACTTTTCATCACTACACACGCTGCTTCCTTGTGGATTTGGATGAAACTACAACAATGGTGACACACTATGAATGAATAAATAACTTATTGAATATCTGCTATATCTTGAGGATCACATAAACTTAGACTTGAATGTTTTCTATTATTCTCCAAACACAATAAGGCATTTCATATTATCTCTCATACATAGATGAAAAAACTGGAGTTTAATATATTAAGGAATTTAGCAAAGACCAACACTACTAACAGAAAGAGATGACCTTTTGATATTTTTCTGGCTCCAAAACCCATATGCACTTTCCCCCAAGAGAGATAGGTAACAAAATACTCTAGATAAAGGCTCTGATTTTTTAATCCTCTTGTCTAGCTGCCTGACTTGGGGAAAGTATTAAACATCCCTATGACTCAATTTATTCATCTGTAAAGTGGCATAATAATTGTACCTACTTAACAAGGTTCTTACAAAGATTGCATGAGTTCACCCTTCCTTTTAGACCTTTAGAACAGGTTCTAGCCACATACGAGCCCTCAGCAAATGCTAACCGCAGGCCAGTGTTCCTCCAAGCAGGTCCCTGCCCCAGAGTGCATGATGACCATGATTAGGAAATTCAGAAAACCACAGAATGAGCATGGAGTGACTTTGGGGAGCGGGAGCAATGCTTCACGGTGAAAAATTTGCACAAATGCATGATGGTTTACTAGAGAACAGAATGTAATTGTTTTGCTCTCAACACCTATAGAACAGATTTCTGGTTCTGAAGAAGGATGAAGTAGCTACATTTCTACTTGTCCCTCCCACCAGGCATTGCTAACAAGTGCTAGGGTTTGGATCTAGAAGGTCTCCTCAGAAGCTCGCGTGTTGGAAGCCTGGTCCCCAATGTATCAAGGTTCAGAGGTGGGGCTTGGCTGGAGGACTGTATCTATCCCTGGTCCCCTCCCTCCTCCTCCTCCTCCTCCTCTTCCTCCTCCTCCTCCTCTTCCTCTTCCTCCTTCTCCTCCTCCTCCTCTTCCTTCTTCTTCTCTCTCCTCTCTCTCTCCCCCTCCCTCCTCTCTCTCTCTCTTTCTCTCTCTCTTCACCCCTCTCTCCCTCTCTCCCTCTCTCCCTCTCTCCTTCCCTTTTACCACAAGTTGAACAGCTGTCTACCACCATTCCCGCCACCATGACCTTCCTGCTGTGGAGACGGCCAGTCATGGAGTGAACCTCTGAAACTGTAAGCCAAATGAACCTTTCTTCTAAGTTTTTCTTCTCGGGGATTTTGGTCACAACAATGCAAAACCTAACTAACACAGCAAACATGGTCATTACATGTAAAACAAACAGGAGAAGACTCTGAAGACATAGAGAAGGCAGACTAGCTGGTGACTTTGGGTCTTTAAGAGCAGTAAGGGCTGGGCATAGTGGTACATACCTGTAATTCCAATACTTAGGAGACTGAGACAGGAGCTTTAAGGCTGGCCTCCGCAACTTAGTGAGGTCCTCAGCAATTTGGCAAGACCCTGTTTAAAAATCTAAAAAATAATAAAATAGGGCTGGGGGTGTATCTTAGAAGCAGAATGCTTGGGGTTTAACCTCCAGTATCCCCTTCCCCTAAAAAAAGAATGGCCTTGTAATGAGTAAGTTTCCTTTATGTTTCCCCTGGTACATCCCACTGGGAAACTGGCACATGGGAAACTCAATTGACAGTAGACCCTCAAAAGAAAACAGCTGAAGAAAAACCAGCTCTCTCTAGCCAGAGGATCAGGAAAAGGGCAGCATAGCCAAATAGAAATCTCTTAGATAGTGACCACCGAGCTCCAGCCAAATATCACAGGAAATTTTTCAAAAGCTGCATTCCCCTCTCCCCCTTGGCAAATGCCAAGCAGAGATCCAGCACTTTCACCCCTCCCAGGCCCCACAGAGCCCCCTCCTGAGGTATCGGTGGAGAGACAGAGGTATCCCAGAACTTCACCTCACCAGGATGGGAAGAGGTTTGCTTTCCCCTCACTGGGGGATTATAGCAGAGACCAAGAGGGAAGCCCAGGTTTTCAACACCTCCCAGCAGCAGTAAGGCCACAGCTCACATGTCAGCAGGTCAGCGAAGGTCACATGGTTGAAAATGATACTTCTATCCACCTAATGTTAGTAGGGCATGGGGGTGGGGGAGGGCAGAACACCCATCCCCACTCAGCAGTAAAGCAGCTCCCTTGTCCCCCAAGAAGGTCACAGAGGGCCAGCAAGAAGCGTGACTCCCAGCTCCACTGGGAAGCAAGACCATGATGGGCCCTTCCCCATTAGCATGGAGTCTGTGGGGGCGTGATAAACAGAAGAGGTAAAGAATATGCAGACACAACATCATCAACGTATGGGTACAGTAAGAATGTGCCACCTTGAATACGAAAGGTAATTAATAGATACCAACAGTGAGATGACACAGATGTTGCGATTATCATACATGGAGTTCAAAGCAGCTACTATTACTCAGCAAACAATTACAATCATGCCTGGCACAAAGGAAAGAAATAGAAAGTCCCCGAAAAGAAATAGAAGACACAAAGGAGGACCAAGTAGAAATTTTAGAATTTAAAATGAAATGATAAATAAAAATCTAACTGTATGGGCACAATAACATGATGGAGAGTGTTAAGGAAAAAAATCAGTGAACTTGAAGGCACACATCTTGAAGAAAAAGAGTAGGGGGAAAAAAACACCCAAGGACTTGGGACAGGAAAGTAAGATTTAACATTTGTGTCAGTAGAGTCCTAAAAAGGGGGGAGAAGGAGGAAAGAGATGAAGTTATTCAAATAAATGCTGGCTGATATTTAGCAAGAGATATAAACCTGAAGATTTAAGAAGGTGAGCAAATCCCCAAAAAGATAGACCCCCCCCTCCAAAATTATCTATGCCAAGGCACAACATAATCAAACTCCTGACAACTACAAAAAAGTTCTTGAAAGTACCAAGAGGTAAATGACATTTACTGGTAGGTAAAAATAGCAGTTTTTATCCTCAGATACCATGGAGGCCAGCAGGAAGTAGAACAACATTTTTCAATTGCTGAGAGATAAGAGATACTAACCCAGATTTCTACATCTATCAAAAATAACTTTCAGAAAGGAAAGAGAAGTGAAGACTTTCTCAGATGAAGAAAAACTAAAAGGGCATCAGACCTACCCTAAAAGTGTTGCTAAAAGGAATTAGCAAAAATACAGATAAATACAATAAACTTTTTGTTTTCCTCAAGTTTGTAAACTATGTTTGATAGTTGAAGAATTATTTCAAAATATCTGGAACAAAGGATTTGAATGTTTCACCACAAAGAACTGGTAAGATAATTTTTACAATGTGCTTTGATTGGTGCATTATAGTCTTACATCATAATGTAAATCATGTTGACAGTGACATACATGTACACAGCACTTGTTGCCCCCTCTCCCCATTTTCCCCCTTCCCGATACAGAGTACTGAGATTGACATTGGCATATTCACATATGTACACACAGACAATGGCAGCATTTCCATTAATGAACCTCAGCCTTCCTCCTTCCCTTCCCTTAGACCACCTCTCTGGCTCCACTGAGGTTTCTCCTCCATTATGTGGAGTCCCTCTTGTATCTCAATTACTCCCAACTTGTGCATATTAGAGAAAACAAATGATCCTTCACTTTCTATGATTGGCTAATCTCACCTAGCATAATGTTCTCTAGGTCCTGCATTTTCTGCAAATGACATAATTTTGTCCTTCTTTATTGCTGATATATGCACACCCATGTTCATAGCCGCACAATTCACAATAGCCAAATTATGAACCTAGGTGTCCATCAACAGATGAACGGATTACAAAATTATGGGAAATACACACAGTGGAATTCTACTCAGCAATTAAGATAAAATGTTTTTAAGATGATGTCTTGGTCGACATTCTTACTGCTATAATCCAAGAAAACCAACCACACAACTCTCATGAATTGCATCAATTCTGAACATCAATATATGAGCACTTCAAAGAACCTTCTATTTCCAACCCTAATAGGTGGTAGGTGGGCTAATTACACTGATTTGATTATTATACAATGTATTTGTGTATCAAAAACATCATATTCTAACCCCTATTTATGTGAAGTTACGTGTCAATTAAAAATAAAGCAAACATTATTGCTTTGCCGGATGTCATTCTCAAGGAATATACAAGAATATTCAAGAGAATTATAGTGTAAATGGGTGAGAATCAAGGGACCTAAAGAGAAGCAGAATTTTCACACTCCCTTTAAAGAGAGAAAATGCTAGTCTGTGTTGTTATGTTTATGCATATAATATGAGTAACCACCACACAGTCTACAGAAAGAGGTGTATTCAAAAATACGAGAGATACACCAAAATAAATTCTAAGAAGTAACCCAAAGAAGCAGAAAAACTAAAAAGAGAGATAATCAACAGAAAATAAAAATAGAATAGCAGATACAAGCCCTAACATTTTATTACTTGCATTAAATGTAAAAGGTCTAAATATACCAATTAAAATCAAGAATTGCAAAGTAAAAAACACAAAACAAAAATAACCACACACACCCTGCAGTATCCAACTGTGTTCTATCTACAAGACATTTATTTCAATTATCGTAACATAGGTTGACTGAAAATAAAAGGATGTAAGGAGAGAAACTATGAAAACATTAATCAGAAGAGCTACAGTTGTTATAATGCTACCACATAAAATATATTTCAGAACCAAGAAAGCATCCAGGGCAAAGAGGAACACTGCCGTGTTGACAAAACAATCAGTCCACCAAGACATCATGGTCATCTTACAAGTGCATTCATCAAATAACTGAGTTGAAATATACATGAAACAAAAACTGATGAAACCAATAGGAAAAATTGGCAAGTGCAAAAAGGAATTATAGATTGACAACACCACAGTTAGGACTGGAGACTTTTACTCTCCTTTAAGCAACTGATAGAACTAGAAATAAACTCAGCAAGAATTGAGAAGAGCTAGGTATGGTAGTGCATGCTTGTAATCTCAGTACTTGGGAGGATGAGACAGGAGGATTTCAGGTTTGTGGCCAGCCTCAGAAACTTAGTGAGACCCTGTTTCAAAGTAAAAGAATAAAATAGGGCTGGCGATATGGCTCAGAGGTAGAATGTCATACCTAGTACGAAGAGGAGGAGGAGGAGGAGGAGGAGGAGGAGGAGGAGGAGGAGGAGGGAGAAGGAAGAAAAGAAGAAGGAGGAGGGGGAGGAGAAGGAGAAGAATTGAGAAGGACTCATCAAATGTCTTCCAACAGAAGAAGAAGGAAGGCGAGGAGGAGGAGGAGGAGGAGGAGGAGGAAGAGGAGGAGGAAGAAAGAAGGAGAAGAATTGAGAAGAACTCAACAAATGTCTTCCAATAGTTATAGCTCACTAATATTATAGAACACCCTGGCCAATAATGGTATAATGCACATTCTTTTGAGCACCTAAGCAATATTTAGCAAGATAGATCAGATCCCATGCCATAAAACAAACCTGAACCAGCTTTAAGCAATCAAAATCAGACATTTTTAAGAAAATACAGTAGGTCACATGGTTACAGGAAATTTATAGCACTGAGTTTTTACATTAGAAAAAGATGTCAAATCAATAATTTAAGGTATCACTTTAAGGAAATAGAGAACAGAAAAACCCAAACCAAGCAGAAGGAAGAAAATAATAAAGGTAAGCACATAAATCCATGAAATTAAAAACAAAGAAACAGTAAAGAAAATCAATGAAACCAAGAGCTAACTTTTAGAAAAGATAAATGAAGCTTATCAACTTCTAGAAAGACTGACAAAGCAAAAAAGAGAAAAGACATAAATGACCAGTATCAGTGAAGCAAGAAGATCACTACATATCCTGCAAACATCAAAAGGATAAAGGGGAATGCAGTTCACAACTATATACATATTAATCTCAGGATGATGATGAAATGATTTATAACATTCTATCTGTTAAAAAGTTAAATTAGAGCTGGGCATGGTGGCACATGCTTGTAATCTCAATACTTAGGAGGCTGAGACAGGAGGATCCCAGGTTCCCAGCCAGCCTCAGCTACTTAGTGAGGCCCTCCACAACTTAGTGAGACCTTGTTTCAAAATAAAGAAAAAAAATGGGGCTAGGGGTATAGCTCGGAAGTAGAAAGCCCCTGGGTTCAATGCCCAGTACCATACATATGAAAAAAGTTAAATTAGTAAAGGTCTTCCAAATTAAAAAAAAATCCCAACTGTTAAGATCAAATTGTTCCACTAGTGAATTTTATCAAACATTCAAAGAACTGCACTAATTCTACAAAAGTGCTTTCAGAAAATAGAGAGGAAACATCATTTTCCTACTCATTTTGTGCGCCAATATTACCACAACCTGATAAAATAATATAGAGAAGAAAAATAAAAAATACTGCAGCTAACATCATACTTATTGCGAAAGACTGAATACTTACTCCCAAAGGTTCTCACCAACCTTATTCAAGACAGTACTGCAAGCATTAGCCAATTTAAGAAGGTAAGAGACATACAGGTTGAAATAGAAGAAATAAGATTGTCCCCATTTGCAAATGACATGATAATTCCTATACAAAAAGCAACAACAACAACAAAAAACCCTAAAACTAATCAGTGAGCAGTGAATTAGTTCAGTAAAGACCAAAATACAAGATCAACACTCAAAAGTCAGTGTTTTTGTATATACTACTGATGAATGCATGAACATCAATATTAAAAACACAATACCAGTTACAATCACTCTGAAGAAATTAAATACTTAGGTAACAACTTAAATCCTTTACAATATGTATGCTATAAATTATAAAGAGATAATGAGAGAAACCAGAGAAGATCTAGATAAGTGGAAAGTCTTAGTAGATTCCTGAATGCAACACTCAATGTAGTCAAAATGCCAATTTCCCCCAAATTGATTATAAGTTGAATACAATTCCTATCAAAACCAGAGCAAGGTGTTTTTTCACCTCAGGCAAGCTTATCCTAAAATGTACATGGAAGTGTTCAGGCTCTAGAATAGCAAAACTCATTGTGTCAAAGATCTACATGGGAGGCCTACCTACTTTGTACAATAGAAGGCCTTCTGTATAGGACCAGCAATCAAGGCAGCCTGGTACTGATGGAGGTACAGACACATGGACCCATGGACCAGCACACAGAATCCAGAAGCAGACCCACCAAGACATGCCCAACTGGTTTCTGACAAAAGTACAAATAGAGGAAGGAAAAATAACCTTGTAAACAAATATTTCTAGAACAACTGGGTACCCAAAAGTCAGAAAATAAATTTCAACCTCAGCCTCATACTTTACAAAAAAATTAAAAAATAGCCTATAATGGAGCATAGGTTTAAATGCAAAACATAAGACTGTAAGACATTTAGAAGAAACCATAAGATAAAATATTTGAATCCTGTAGCTTAGTAAAAACTTCTTAGACATGACAACAAAGCCATGATTCCATGAAAGAAAAAAGCATTTGATAAAACCGACTTCATAAGTCTTTTCCTTCAATGAAAGACCCTATTTAGAGGACATAAACACAAGCTACTTACTGGGAGAAAATATTTGCCAAGGACTCCTAGACAGAATATATAAAGAGCTCTCAAAATTTGACAATACAAAAACCAAACAACCCAATTAGAAAATGAGCAAAAGCCGGGCATGATGGCGCATGCTTATAATCCCAGCATTTGGGAGGCTGAGACCGGAGGATCCGGGTTCGAAGCCAGCCTCAGCTACCTACTGAGGCCCTCCGCAATTAGTGAGACCCGGTTTCAAAATAAAGAATAAAAAATAGGGCTGGGGGTATAGCTCGAAGGTAGAATGCCCCTGAGTTCAATCCCCAGTACCGAAAAAAAAAAAAAAAAAAAAAAAAAGAAAAAGGAAATGAGCAAAAGATAGGGATAGACATTTTATTGGAGAAGATATATGAATGGCAACCCAGCACATGAAAAGATGCTCAACATCACTAAGGGACATGCATGATGCTGAATGGCTGCTAGCGAGGTAGCTGTGATTCTGGTGGGTGGAATCATGCCCGGGTTGTGCGAGGGCCCCTTACCATAAGTGAATGGGCAGCAGAATGCCCACCACACACCCGCCTGGGAGACACACCCCCAGGGCGGCGGGTGCTGCTGGCCTGGGAGGAGAGGATGCCTTGGGGCAGGAGAGGAGGCAGCTCTGGCCCCGGGAGGGAAAGATGATCTGTTAGGAGGAGGACAAGACACCCCTTGTGTCCATCTAACAAGACTGAGTTTCAGACAAGACAGTCATGGAGCCACGGAGACAGTTCACATTCACTGAACTTCAGGAGAGCTGAAGATAGTCAACCCAGTCAATGTCAGCTCTGCCCAAAGTCTCCTTACTAAAGGATTCCATGGGCTACAAACTCCCACCTAGCTAGCAGGAAGAAAAAGGGGGAGAGAGATAGACAGAGACATTCATAGAGAGAAAGAGAGGGAGACAAGAGGGTGAGAGTAGAGGGGACTTAAGACAAACGCCAGCTGTGGTATTTTAGATCCTCACTTCACCGTCTGCTAGTTGGGTTATGGTATGCCAATAAAGAATAATAGTTATATCCAAAGATACTTGCACATTCAAATAAGGTTCCTGAAAGAGCCCCTAACTCAGAAAGATGCCTATAGTTGTGATTCCATGAATATAAAATGTGCTATTCCAGCTGGGCATGGTGGTGCATGCCTGTAATCCCAGTACTTGGGAGGCTGAGGCAGGAGGATAGAAAGTTGGAGACCAGCCTCAGAAACTTAGCAAAATTTTTTATTTTTTCAAAATAAAAAATAAAAAGGGCTGAGGGTATAGCTCAAAGGTAGATAACCCTCAGTTCAATCCCCAGTAAAACAAACAAACAACCATACTAATCCAGTCCTAAGAGAATTCACTGAGGTCAACTTCCCCATTTTCATAGACCATGAGCCAAAAACTATAGCCCAGCCCACCACCACCACGTCAGTTCCACTGGAAGGCAGCCACTCCGAGCGTTCACTTACCACCTGTCTGACTGCTCTGGAGCCAGCCCGGCAGAGTGGGGCTGAGCAGTGTGGCAGAGAACCTGTGGTCCACACAGCTCGGGGATACTCACTGTCACCCTTACAGAAAGCCCTAAGACCAAGTCCCAGGTGGTGAAGGAACATGTCGGCATCTCACAAAAATGCGAGGAACCCAAGACCGCCTAGACAACAGAAACAGATACTGAGCCAGCATATCACCTTAAATTTTAAATAGTACCATTTTTTCTTTAAAAAAAAAAAAAAGTAAGAGGAAGCTGGGCATGGTGACGCACACTGTAATCCCAGTACTTGGGAGGCTGAGACCAGAGGATCCGGGTTCGCGGCCAGCCTCAGCTACCTAGTGAGGCCCTTCGCAACTTAGGTAGACCCTGTTTCAAAATAAAGAATAAAAAATAGGACTGGGGGGATAGCTTAGAGGTAGAATGCCCCTGAGTTCAATCCCCAGTACTGCAAAAAAAAAAAAAAAAAAAAAAAGTAAGAGGAAAAAAATAGATCACCTATTTTATTTAACCCAAAATATCCTTTACCAACGGGCTTAGGAAAATATTATTTGGCCGTATGATCAACAGAAAAATTTTAACGGGATGTTTTACATTCTTCTTTAACACTCAGTCTCTGAAATCAGTGCCGGGTTTCTGCCCACAGCATGCCTCAGTGGGACTTCCCACCTTTTGGGGCCACGGTGGGGGGTGGGAGGTTGGGGGTACTGCATTGGGCAGTGCCGGAAGGGCGCACCTGCCAGCCGGAAGCCTTTGAAGAGGCAGGTCCACAGCGGACAGTCATCACAGAGAGCTGACCCTGGATGTCACTGTCAGGGTGGACGCCCATGGAGTGCACAGGACCTCCTACACAGAGAAAGCTGGTCTGAAATGGTCGGGCAGACTTGGGCGCTCACTGGAACCCCAGCCACATCGTGTCCCAGCCAGGAAGCTCACTGGAGTGGCCTTTTCCTTATGTGTTTCAGAAATTATGGAAAAAAAAAAAAGTCCCTCTAATATGCATTAGGGTCAAGATGCCTGAGCAGGCGAAAGGCTCAGGCAGGCAGGCAGGCGTGCAGCCAGCTCCTTCCAGGAAACTTCAAAGGCCGAGTAGACCTGCTCAGGCCGGCTGTTCTCTCTCTCTCTTGCCTTCCTTCTGTGTCTCAGTGCTTCACTCTCTGCCCTGCAGCGAGCTGGCTGGAAAGAGATTTATTTGAAGAGAGAAAGTAATGACTTCCTGTCCCTGCCAGCAGGACTTCAAATGCACTGAAGCCCCAGGTTCTCCAGGAGCCTCCCGCTTCCCAGCAGATCCATTTGTCTTGCTCCCCCAGCCTCCGCTCACGAAAGCATATCCTCTACCAACAGGCTTAGGAAAAGCGAGTCTGCTCAACATCCAGCACCACTATAATTTCATTTCCCTCCAGGATTCCTTTCAATCCATTCTGGTTCTAACGGCACACTGGGTTATGAAAGACAAGAAACACTTGAATGTCAGAACACAAATCAAGATGCAAGATGTCAGGTGGATGCCCAGACAGACCCTGCATTGCACGTACCAAGTTTTCAGTTAAAAACATGCCAGTGCTGACGTGAGGTGCTCCAAGGGACGAGGCTTCCAGACGGCTGGGAAATGGGCTGCCCAGGACCCGCCTGGGGCATCCTAGAGAGCCTGGCACACTGGACAGAGCTGGCTGTCAACAGGACCTGTTTGCTAACAAAGTCTCCTACTTGTGTTTTAGACTGAGGCCATTCTTCCTATTTACATTTCCTTGCCCAAGGGCTTTGTAATTAATGAACCATAAATAGAGTTCTCAATCACAGAACCTTTTCATCTTCTCTTTCTTCAAAGCTAAGGAGTTGCTGGGCATGGTGGCATGCACTTGTAATCCCAGTACTCAGGAGGCTGAGACAGGAGGATCACAGGTTGGTTTGCAGCCAGCCTCAGCTACTTAGCAAGACCCTCTGCAATGTAGTGAGACCGTGTTTCAAAATAAAGACTAAAAGAGAGGGCTGAGGGAGTAGCTCAGGGGTAGAATGCATGTGTGTAGCTGGGTAGAGAAGCAAGGGCCCCACGCCTTGCCAGGTAAGCATGCCACCACTGAGCTACACACCCATCCCGATTACCCTTGTAGTTGGACAGAGGCGAGAAGAGCCCTTGCTCCTGCAGGCCATGGAGGCTGATCACAGGTGCACACAGATTCCCCCTTCCCGTAGCCAAAAGGTCCCTCGAGATATGACTCTCAGTCCCTTGTTCTGTCCAAGGATCCCACCAGGCTCAGGTTGGGGGTCACAGTCTCATTGTCAGCCTCCCTTTGAATGGCCTGGCCTCGTATCTCACCTCCTGGGCCCCCCAGGGCGACAGCTAGCTAATCCTGTTCACGAGGAGTGACTGGAGAAGACCCCAGACCCCTGGGCAGCAGTGAGGGTGCCGACAGAAACAAAGGGTCTTGGCCCCTGTGCCTGGCTCTCTGCTTGCTCACTCTCCATGTGACCTCTCTTTGCATCAACTCAGTACTCAGGAGGCTGAGACCGGAGGATCCAGGTTTGCGGCCAGCCTCAGGTACTTAGTGAGGTCCTCCGACACTTAGTGATACCCTGTTTCAAAATAAAGAATAAAAGTAGGACTTTGGGGGTAGCTCGGAGGTAGAATGCCTGTGGGTTTAATCCCCAGTACCTAGCCTTTCTGCTTCTCTGCTGTGTGAAGGAACCTGGGGACTACACTAGAGGCCAAACAGATGCTAGGTGCATGCTCCTGGACTGTGAGCTAGCTAAATCTCCTTCATCTATAAGTCACCCAATCTAGGCAAGGTGTGGTGGTACACATCAGTAATCCCAGTACTTGGGAGGCTGAGACAAGAGGATGGCAGGTTTGAGGCCAGCCTCAGCAGCTTAGCAAGACCCTCAGCAACTTGATAAGAACCTGCTTCAAAATAAAAGATAAACTAGGGCTGGGGGCGGGGCAGGTTGGAGGTAGAATGCCTCTGGGTTCCATCCCCGGGACCACCAAAAATAAATAAACAAATCATTCAATCTCAGATATTCTGTTATAACAGCACAAAAATGAAGATACATCAAGATAATGTGACCATTAAAAAAAAGAGAGAAAACACGAAGGAAAAAAAGGGAGAAAGTTCTTATGGAAAGCTCGTGTTTGGTTATGGAAAGCTCGTGTTTGGTGAGGTCACTGTAAAAGGAGGTTTTGAACCAGGTATGGGGAAGAGGGGGGTGGGGAGGGACGGGGAGGGGGAAGCTCACCAAGTGCTGTGTGCATGTATGTCACTATCTCTCCATGAACTACGTTATGATGTGAGACTACAATACACCAATAAATGTAAAAAAAAAAAAAATGAAAAACATAAAATAATAAAAATAAATCATTTAATCCAAGAAAGAGAAAGAGGAGGTTTTGAGCTGATTTGATGCTAAGTCAGACTCTGTGGCCTCTCTCCTGGTGCACATCGTTTGGACAGTATGAGATGGACTGTAGGACTGGAGAGTTCTTGTATATCTGTTTTTAAAAAAAAAAAAAAATTGTATCCGTTAGCATTTTTGAAGCTATACTCTAAAGATGGGCCGCATAACTCAGAGGAGAGAAGATGTATTTTCTTACAGTTTCAGGTTCAGTCCCTGTGAGGCCGGGGATCGGGGGTCTCGGGGCATGGTGGCGGGAGGTAGAAAGGGAGGGAGGGCACATGGGCTGTGCTCCTCACGCCATGGAGGCCAGAGGCAAGAGGGAGAGCAGGGATCCTGTATATAATCTCCAAGGTCGCACCCCCAGGGACCCCTCCAGACACACTCTACAGGCCTGTGGGTACCACCCAGCTGAATCCATACCATGGATCGGTCCACCTAGGGGATTACAACTCTCATGACTCAACTATATCAACCCTGAATCAGCTTCTATAGTGTGGGAGGGGTTCTGGGAATTGAACCCAGGAGCATTCTACCTCTGAGCTATACCCACAGCCTGCTTTTATTTTCTATTTTGAAACAGAGTCTTACTAACTTGCTGCGGCTGGCTTCAAACCTGAGACCCTTCTGTCTTAGCCTCCCAAGTAGTGGGATTACAGGCATGCATCACCACACCCAGCACTTATATACTTTTTAAATTGTTTATCTTGTAGGACCAAAAATATATATATATATATGGTCATCTCAGAAGTCATGGCATGGCCAGAGGGAAGAAATGCCCCGGGGTTCCCATGGAGGAGAAGTCTTCTCACACAGCAGCAAAGCTAACCAGGGAGAAAGGGGACTGGGCAAGAAGGCTGCTTCGAGGACCTGCTCTTGCCAGGAAGAAGCTGCCAGAGACAGGGGCAGGAGACTAAAGCATTCCCACATTGGTAAAAAGTTACCCAGTCATCTCCTTGTAGGAGGAGAAAGGAAAGAAAACGGGCAGCGATTTCACTTCTATCCTGAAAGTTGTGCTATGAACCTCTTTTAATTAACTGCTACCAAAACCTGCACAGCATGGATAGCATTATCCCTACATTACAGACCCGAAGACCGAGGCTCAAAGAAATTGCTCTGGAGAGCTGGGACCGAAATTCACCAGAACTATTAGGCACTAAAGTTCTAGGGGTTTCCTTTCATTCTTAAAATGTCATGAATGATTTCTCGTTTCACATCATTGCTGTCAGAAAAGATACTTGAGATGATTCCAAACTTTGAGGGGATTTTTTTTAATTTTTAGAATGTTATTGGTGCACTATAATTATACATCTTAGTAAGCCTGTTCCCTACATACTCAATTCCTTTCAAGGAAATGCCTTCCCAAAGCAACCCTGAAAAACTGGAAAGAAGGTGAACTCTGGACTCTGCAGACTTCTCTGCCAGGGTGCTGCCTGTTCCTGGGTGCTGCAGCCCAAGTGGGTCACACCTGGACAGAGGGCAAGCCACTATTCTCCACCCCTGCATTAGCCGGAGTCAGCCACCTGGAGTTATCCCTGAGGTGGTGGGCTCTGGATTCCAGAAAGGAAACGCTGCAGCCCATGGAGCCCATGCATGCTACCACACAGCCCGTGAGCCTTCCTGTGCCGCAGATCCAAGCACTCGGACTTGTCGGGAAGAGTCTCCTCCAAGAGACACAAGCCTGCCCCCCCCTGGTTCCTGGTATGGGCAGCTTTGGGCATCTGTGAGCATTACCCAAGTGAAATCCCAAGGTCAAATAAATCTGAGAAGTGCTGGCTGAGGAGCAACACGGGTTACTCAGGTAATTATCCGCAGCGCTCTGTAGGGTCTCATATTCCAAAGAGCACTGAGCTTTCCGATGATTGCATTATATGATGCAGAGTTTTCAAAATGAGTTTGACCTGGAAGCCCTCTTTCTTGAATTACTCTAAGCATCAGTGTTCTGGGGGAATATTCTTTAAAGAGGAATGGGCAGGAGAAGGCTGTGGGACCTAAGAATTAGGGAACTGTCAGGAGCCAAAGCTCATCTTAGCTACTTTAGATTAAAAGAAAGAAAAGAAAAGAAAGCAGCCATCTTTCATAACTGTGTCTCTCCACAAAAATTTGAGGGGGGGAAAACACCTCCTTACACTCTGGTCTAGTTCAGAGTTACTCTGAAACTCTATCAAAGTACCTTGGCTGTCTCATTCTAAGCCAAGTGTCTCCTCACATACATTTCACTTCCAGAAATACCAGATTGTGGCTATCCAGCAAGCACATCAGCAGCATCCTTACCCAGGCTCCACTCTCGAATCAGACATTTCTGGGAGTAGAGTCAACTGCCTCAGAAGGCATTCGGTTGTCAGCTCGATGATTAACTGTCCTCCCTGGCAAGGGGTCAAAAACCCCACTGTACTCGTGGATCTGTGTCTGTTTCCTGTAGCACTGTGGAAACATCAGCTCCCTCTCCAGGTGTTAGAAGGTTGTGTCCAAGCCCCTTGCATATTCTCTTTTCCACATCCAGTACTCCTGGTTCTTTCAACTCTTCGTCCAATGAAATGGGTTTCTACATCTTGACCATTGTCATTCTGAGGATGCTGGTTAGTTCCCCAGTATCTGTCCCCCTCACATTTTTAAACCAAAAAGCCACAATAATGCATGTGAGGGTACACTATCATTTAGTTGCTCAGATAATCACATATTTTACTATCACTTTACCATGGATTAACACTAACTTCCTTGAGATCTAAAATCTGAGCAGATGAAACTGAGATCCACTAACATGGAGAGTGTTCCAGTAGAATATCACCAAGAGTATTTTCTTATTCAAGTTCAGGAACAATTCCATCACAAATTTTATCATCAGAGACATGCTGAAATGTTTGTATCTTGTTGACAAAATTTTTAAACACACACACACACACACACACACACACACACACACATAGAGAAAAAAAAGTCAATCTACATAAAAGATAACATTTCTTTTTTTGGGGGGGGAGGGGAGTAGTTACTGGAGATGGTACCAAGGGGCATTCTACCTCTGATCTACATCCCCAGCTCTATTTTATTTTCATACAAGGTCTCTCTAAGTTACTGCAGGCTGGCCTCAAATCGGATCCTCCTGTCTCAACCTCCTAAGTATTGGGATTACAGGTATGTGCCTCCACACCAGGCTAAAAGGTGACAAGCCAGTTTGTGGTGGTCTAGTCATCTACAGGGTCCTTAGGCTAATTCTTGTCTCCATCAGCCAATCAATAGATAAGCTGTAAAGTTCCCTAAATTATAAGTTTCTCAAGATTTCATATTTGTCTTGTTAACAATGCACAGGGTAATTATAGTGTATTTATTTATTGATTCATTCATTCACTTATTTTATTAACTTTAAGATTTACCAATTTCCCAGGAATTTTGAAGAGACAGGCCTAGAAGAAAGAACTGGTTTTGGGAGTAAAGTTATGAGGAACGTTAGCCAGACTTTTATATTAAAGTTATATAGCCAAGTGCTGTGGCACATGACTGTAATCCTAGTATTTGGGAGGTTGAGACAGGAGGACCGCATGTTCAAGGCCAGGCTGCAATAACTTAGCAAGATCCTGTTTCAAAATTTAAAAAAGAAAAATCCATGCACAATGAGTCCCCAGCTAGAAGGAAGCTGAAAAGAGCATCACTCCACATCACATAACAAAAAAGTCCAGACAAGCCACAAGTCAAGAACCATTCTTGCATCCATGAGAGAGGTGAAGTATTAGAGCAACTGATGACCCTGGAATTCAAGCAAAGGCAGGTGCCAGCACAGAGAAACAGAGTATGAACACCTGCTTACCTGAGGAAACACCTGCCAGAGACTAACCTGAAGAGCCCAGCCCTAGATGTCCAAGAGATTGCCAAAAGCAGAACGTGAACCCACACAAGAAGATGAGAACCCGGGGCTCCAGGTAAACAAGAATTTCACACTTTCTTGCACCCTCGTTGACATAATCCTCACTCAGGGCTCACAAAAGAGCAAACAAGGAAGCAGCTCTGTGGCACTGGACTGGCAGAGGGTCAGTATCCACCAGGCATAGCTCCGGGCTGGGTCCTCCCCCAGGATCTCAGTAGGCACTATTATGGTATATATAAAATGTCCCCTCAAGAGCTCATGTATCATGCTCAGTTATTTCATTAAGTCATGAGGGTTATAGTTTCATCAATAGATAAATCTGTTGTAATGGATTTACTGGGTGGTAATCAAAGCAGGTGGAGTGTTACTGGAGAAGGTGGGTCCCTGACTGTGTGGTCCTCGAGACTGTGATTTTATCATTGAATCCCTTTGCTGGCTCTCTCTGCTTCCAGCCTCTGTGATACTTCCCACTGCTATGCCCTGAGATCCATAGACCTCAACCTCACATGGGCTGAACCCTGAAATCTCCAAAAACTGTGAGCAAATAAATCCTTCTGTCTCCTGTGTGGTCAGTTGCTTTTGAATTGCCATAGGGAGAACGTTGACCAGGACAAGGACTAAAGTCAAAAACCCCTGCGAGAAGGACCGCAAACATTGTACCCAGGGTGCTGAGGAAGACCCTGTGCATCAGGGAGACCAGATAGAAGGTCTTCACAGGGGAGGAGAGGCAGGAAGAGTGGTCAGACAGAGAAGCATAACTTACGGAGCAGCAGAGCTCTAAAAGTCCTCTTGCTCAAGACCCAGAGACACTGTTCCTGCCCAAGATAGAACCTCAGTCAGAAAAAAAAAAAAGAGCTGGGCATGGTGATGCATGCTTGTAATCCTAGTACTTGGGAGGCTGAGATAGGAGGATGGCAGGTTCATGGCCAACCTCAGCTATTTAGTGAGGCCCTCTGCAACTTAGTGAGATCCTGTTTCAAAATAAAGAATAAAAATAGGGCTGAGGGTGTAGCTCGGATGTAGAATGTCCCTGGGTTCCATCCTCCATTCCACACACACAATAAAAACACACACCCCACACCACATCCCTAGTGGCTGAAGAAGCGCTAGCAGTAAGTAACAGCATAGAACAGTAAATGAGGAGAAAGTCAAATGCACAGAGAGAAACCCTCTCTGAAAACCAATGCCAAGAAAAGACCTAAAACATGAGGATACAAAAGACACTAGTAAAAACCCTGAGGTAAACCAGTCCCCATCCTAAAACACAAGGTAACACCAGAGGAGTCTGAAGATTGCAGGGCACTGAGGGTTAACCATGACAACAACAAATCTTGAGTCAAGACTGAATCAAACCCCCGCATTTGAAGGCTTAACACAAGGAAATGTGTATTTTCAGACAAAAAAAAAAGAATGTTGGCCTTATTATCAACAACAACAAAAAAATTGAGATGTGGATAAGCTGGGGGTTGGGGAGGAACCACAACACACTCTCAAGAGATAATGCAATCAAAGAACCTGGACTCAGGTAAGACACTTTCAGTTTAGAAATGTTAAATAGCTGTTTAAAAGCCTGGTGAAAAATACAGACAACACACAAAACCAAATGGGCAACTTTTGCAAAGAGGTGGAAAGCATAAGAAGCAAATGAAATGCTAGAACTAAAAAACATTTTTGGGGGGTACTGGGGATGGAACCTAGGAGCATTCTATCCTCGAGTTATACCCCCAGTCCTATTTCTTTTATTCTTTATTTTGAAACAGGGTCTCCCTAAGTTGCGGAGGGCCTCACTAGGTAGCTGAGACTGACCATGAACCTGGATCCTCTGGTCTCAGCCTCCCAAATGCTGGGATTACAAGCATGTGCCACCACACCCAGCTCTGAAAACCATTTTAACAAAGATGAAAAGTGCCTTTGACGAGCTCACCAGGAGACTCAACGAAGCTGAGAAAGTAATTAGTGAACTCGAAGATAGATCAATAAAAATGAGCCAAACTGAAACATAAGGAGAAAAATGAAGAGAAGAAGAAGAAGAAGAAGAAGAAGAAGAAGAAGAAGAAGAAGAAGAAGAAGAAGAAGAAAGATGGTAGAACTGAGGAAGGCATCTCTTTGGGGCCGCCCTGAGACTCAGAAAGTGGGAAGACTGCTTCTTGGCAAGAGAAGAAAAGATATGAACTCTGCAGAGGAAAAACAGTCAAAACCTAGTTGAATCAGAAGCTGCACAAGAGCAGAGGACTATAAAGAGCTTGGTGGGTTTCATCTGGTGAGTGCAGAGCTGAGGCAGGAGCCACCTTGGGAAGCCTACAGTGGAACTGGTAGCTGACAGAATTTGGTGGCTCTTGGAGACAAACTCCAGCAAGAAGCTAACTCCTGTCAAGCCAGTGATTGCAAACAATCACGCCATAAAGTAATCACATTCTCCTCTCCATGCTCGAAAACCTCAAGACTGCGAAATTCTGAACCGCCCAGCCAAACTGCCCAGCAAACTCCTGTGGCTGCAGCTGAACTTCTCTGGACTGAGAAACTATAGAACCTTCCTTCAGGGACCCAAGTGGCTACAAGAGATCTCATCAAGACTGTGAGTTTACAAACTGCTGGTGAGGATGTGGAGAAATAGAAACTATTTATAAGCTGTTGGTGGTATTGAAAATGAGTGCAGCTGCTATGGAGATCAGTGTGGAGTTTCCTCAGAAGACTGGGCATAGGACCACCATACAATCCAGCTATTCCACTCCTGGGTATCTTTCCAAAGGAATTGAAGTCAGAATATTATAGTGATACATGCATATCCATGTTTATAGCAGCACAATTCACAATAGCCAAATCATGGAACTAGTCTCAGTGTCCATTAATAGATGGATGGATTGTGAAATTATGGGATGTATACACAAAGAAATTCTACTTGGCCATAAAGAAGAACAAAATGATTCAATTTGCAAGAAAATGGATGAGTCTGGAGAATGTTATGCTGTGTGAGATTAGCCAGTCACAGAAAGTGAAGGGTCATGTGTTTTTTCTCATATCGGGAAGCTAGGCAGAGATTGGGATAAGGGAAGGATGCCAGATAAAGGAGAAGAAACCCCAGCGGAGTGCTGGAGGGTGTCTAGTAGAGGCAGGTGGTGGGGGAACTCAATGAAGAAAACGTTTCCATTGATGCTATGTAAATATATGAAAATTTCAATCTCAATATTATGTAAAGGAAAGGAGAGGGAATAGGGAGGGAACTTGGTAGGGGTGGGGGGAGTTCACCAAGTGCTGTGTGCATGCCTGTCCCTATCACTCTGAAACTCATTATGATGTGAGATTACAATGCACCAATAAGAGTATATTTTCAAAAGGATAAAGACATAACACAGCATCTAAGAAGAGTGGAACAATATCAAACCATTTAATATGTGTAACTGGGATCACAGACATTAACAAAAGAGAAAGAAATTGGCAGGAAAAAAAACAGCCAGGGTTCTTCTGAAATTAATGATACCAATCCACAAGTTCAAAGAATACAGAAAACGCCAAGTGCCAAAAAGCAAACAAATTGAAACCACACCTAGGTATATCATATGCAAACTTCTGAAAACAAAAGACAGGGAAAATCTTAAAGGTAGCCAACAAAAGCAACCACAGTATGCAGAGATGATCAAGAGTAAGAATTACAACATATTTTCTGTCAAACTATGCAAAGCAGATGATATGGTGACACCTTTGTAGTACTAGGGGAAAGAAATGTCAGCACGAAATATTATGCCCAGGAATAAATACATTTAAAAAAAACTCAGCAATTCTACTCCTAGACATATGCACAAAAAAAGTAGAAAACAAGTACATGAACAAATTTGTGCACACACATATTCACAGTAACATTATTCACAACCTCAAGAAGGTAAAAACGGCCCAAATGTACATCAGTGCATAGAGGGATAAGCAAAATCTAGTATATCTATGCAATGGAATATTATTCTTTCTTAAAAAGGAATGAAATAGAGCCCATTGGTGGATTAGAAGCTCCTGGCTCCTGTTCCCCCATAGAAGCACTAAACAACTAGGAACTAACTAAAATATAGGAGTTTTGGAAAACAAAGATCTAAAGCAACAAAGCACTCAATCAAGAAAAAGCTACATTCACCACAGTAGAAAATTTGTGTTCTTACAGTTGCCCTGCACTTTCTCTACCATGGCATAGTCTGGGGGAAGCAGTGGCCTGCTCCCAAGACCCCTACCACAAACCCTAAGAAGAGAGAGGACTGATTTTGCAAATCTCTAACCTATCCAGGAGCTGCCAGAGGCAAGGGACTCTGTGATGCCTAACTTGAAAGTCCAGACGGATAAAAGTGGCATAGATTGGATCTCAGGCTAGGAAAAGCCACAGGGAGTGGCAGACTAAGTCCACAAAGGTCACAGGAAGGTCACAACACTGTCGGTGTCTGAGGTAAGAGATTACTGGTAGAAGAATAGACTAGAAGAACCAAGGAAGGACTTGAGAAAAAACAGGGTGAGACTCTTAGGGAAACTGTGGCATTTACAGCAGCCACGTGTGAGAGCAAATTAGAAGACAAGCACATGTGCTGAGCCCAGAAGGATGCATGTCCAGAAAGAGAAGGCCTAATAGATCTTAAATTTCCATGCTGAGCTGATTAGTGAAGATCTTCCCATGCATGGAGCCAGTTGGCAAAGATTGGGAGAAATAGCTATTTTTTTCAAATACCAATTTTCAATAGAAGATCACAAGGCATACAAATAAACAACCCAGAAATAACCTCTCACATATATGGTCAAATGATTTTCAACAAGGATGCCAAGACCATTCAATGCAGAACAGGTTTTTTTTAATTATACAGAGAAAACTGGATGTCCAAAATAATGAAGTTGAAACTTTTTCTTACACCAACTATGTAAATTATACAAAATGGACAAAATCGAAACAAAGGGATAAAACTACAAAATTATTAGGAAGAAAACATATGGGAAAGCTTCATTGCACTGGATTGGCAATGACTTTTTGGATATGATATCAAAAGAAAAAGGCAACAAAAGAAAATAGATAATTGGGTTTCATCAAAATCAAAAAACTATTGTGCAGCAAAGGACACAATCAGTAGAGTGAAAAGACAAACCACAAAATATCACAGCCAATCTGCTGTGCGTGAAATGAGATCGTTTTGGTGTTAAGTTGCATTTTCCTAATGATCAAGCTCCTCTTGGTTAATACCCAAAATATATAAATCACCCCTACGGCTCAACAACAGAAAGACAGACATGCCTAATAAAAAATTTTTCACAGGGTTTAAATGGACATTTCTTCAAAGATACATGAATAGCCAGTGAGCTTACATTGAAAGGTGCTCAATATCACTAATCAGGAGGGAAACACTAATCAAACCTACAATGAGGTATGGCTTCACACCCATCAGATTTGCAAAAGCAAAGGAGAAAGAAGTTAGAGAAGAAGGGGGAAGGAAGGAAGGAAGGAAGGAAGGGAGGGAAGGAAGGAAGGAGGGGAGGAAGAGGGGGAGGAGGAGAAGGAGGAAGGGAGAAGAAGAAGAAGAGGAGGAGGAGGAGGAAAGGAAGGAGAAAGGAAGAGAGAAGGAGGAAGAGGTGGTGGAGGAGGACAAGGAAGAGGAGAACGACAAGGAGGATGAGGAGAAAGAAGAAAAAAAAAGGGAAGGGAATCAGAGAAAATATGGAGACATTGAAATCCTTGTGTACTGATAGGGAAAATGTAATATTGTGGGAAAACAGTACAGCAGTGTTATGGTTTGTTCTGAAATGTTCCCCAAAGGCTGTGTGCTAAAGGCTTGGTTGACTATTAGATTAGGAGTTGGTGCAAACTTTAGGAAGTGGGGCAGAGTTGGAGGAGGCAGGACCCTGGGGTTTGTTCTTGAAGGACATATATATTCTCTCTCTCTCTCTCTCTCTCTCTCTCTCTCTCTCTCTCTCTCTCTCTCTCTCTCTCTCTCCCCCCTCCCTCCCCCCTCCCTCTTCCTCTCC
>PVLC010013041.1:0-42051 GCA_004027655.1 Graphiurus murinus | reverse complement strand
GGTTTCAAAATAAAGAATAAAAAATGGGGCTGGGGGTATAGCTCGGAGGTAGAATGCCCCTGAGTTCAATCCCCAGTACCGCCAAAAAAAAAAAAAAAAAAAATATGGTTAAAATGACAAATATTATATATTTTACCACAGTTAAAAAAACATACCTCACTTGCAAGATTATTAGCATCTTTCATCACTTTATAGAGCTGGCTGTCTTTTGGATTGTATTTTGGTGTCTTGCCCTTCTCTTTGTCGAAATTTTCTCGGTATTTAACCTAATGGCAAATGCAAACATCCAAATTATTCCTTAACACCAATCAATTTGGGAACTAAGGAATGATGGGAACATAAATACCAAAGAATATGCATATGTTATACATATAGAGATCATAAACCTTACTATTCAAATAGAGACATTTTTAAAAGTAAAAGGGAGCACTATTGGTAATTAATAAATATGTTGGGGAACAGATAATCAAGTAATATAGCATTGGCTTTGGTTACTTTTGTATTATCCAGAGGTATGAAAAATAATCAGCTCTTTCTAATGTGAAACAAAAATAAGTGGAAAAGACTTTAAGCTAAATTCAGAGAAGTGATTTAATATATTTGGGAGCATGTTAGCCTTCCTAAGTAGCAAAATCAAAACACTATATGTCTACTGTAAAGAATTTAAATAAGGGTTGTAGATGATCAACAATGTTGAGAAAAATCTGTTAAGTTAGGGGTATTTGTTATTATTTTAAAATACTACTTTGACTATATCAATTAAATTTTTTTTGGACTTGGCCAGAAATGGCATAATTTTGAGTAAAAAAAGAACTGAGTTTAGAGCCGGGCGTGGTGGCGCACGCTTGTAATCCCAGCATTTGGGAGGCTGAGACCGGAGGATCCAGGTTCGCGGCCAGCCTCAGCTACCTAGTGAGGCATTCTGCAACTTAGTGAGACCTGGTTTCGAAATAAAGAGTAAAAAATAGGGCTGGGGGTGTAGCTCGAAGGTAGAACGCCTCTGAGTTCAATCCCCAGTACCGCAAAAAAAAAAAAAAAAAAGAACTGAGTTTAGGTATTAATGGCTTCAAGTATTATTTCAGATTCAAGGTAAGGAAAAAGAAAGATACTTTAGAATAATGAGAAAATAAAATTAAATACATTTGTAGAATATATAAGAGGATATACATAGGACTAAATAACTTAAAAAAAATTTTTTTTAAAGCAGCTGGGTGTGGTATTGCATGCCTGTAAATCCTAGTACTTGAGAGGCTGAGACAGGATGATCACAGATTTGAGGCCAGCCTCAGCAAGTTAGCAAGACCCCATTTCAAAAAATAAATAAATAAGTAGGACTGGAGGTAAAGCTCAGAAGTAGAATGCCCTTGAGTTCAATCCCCACTACCACCAAAAAAATAAAAAAAATAAAAGTATGCCTGGCACCATAGTTGCTCAATAAGTATTTGATTTCATGAAAGGAAGAGACAGTCATTATGCATAGGTATAATATCTAAGGATGGTGATTTACTTATAGGAGAACTCAAATGAATAACTGAGTGACAGAAACTTTTCCTTATTGAAAAATGGACTGATGTCTTGGTCAGTAATTTGGGAGGATTAAGTTCAGTAGTAGAATTCCATTAGTTATATACTCTAGGAAGACTGAAAATGAGCTATCTAGAGGTTAGCCAACTGAAAGGGCAGTATTTGACTCTTGGGGAAACCTAGAGTTTCTGTTGTGGGTAAGATGAAAGTAAGCATACCAGAATCCAGTCACTGGGGGGTTTCACTCAGTCGGTGTTTAAATCCAGTGCCCTTAGGCCTCAATCACTGTACCTCCCTTCCCCACATCTTGACATACCCAGCAGAACAGACATAAAAAGAGATCACTCAGATGCTCAGAGCAGTGAAATCTGCCACACCAGGTAAAATGCAGTCACAGTGCTGAGACTCACTTGTAAAGAAAGATTGTAAAGAAACAATGCTACAACGGCCTGTCTCCGAAAGAGACACTCCCAAAATAAAGAAATGGGAAGTCTGGGAAGGAAACTTGCAGTAGGGAGCTGGCATCTAGACCAAAAGGCAATTTCTCCTTAGGGGAATACAGAAACCCGGAAGACAAGGGAGGTTTCCCAAAGCTGGTGAAACACTGAAGAGAATGTAAACCAGCTGCATAGGAGTTAGACTGGGAAAGAAAAGAAGTAGATCATCTCCCATGAGAATAAAAGCTGCTTCTTTGAGAAGTGTGCTCAACAGTCCTCTTTCTATCTTACAGAAAATAACTCGTTTCTGATGATATATTTACTCAAAGAATATTCTTCAACAACTTCCCACAGCATTCTACTTGTTCCAACACAAAATCCACAGTCCTTTGACCAAAGCTATGAAAGAAGGCAAGAAAAAGAGAAAGACAGAGAAACTGGCTTGCTCTTGTCAGTCTTCTATCACTGATGGATACATTGATTCCTCAAGATGGCTCATCATAGGGGTGTCTTAAGATGCAGTGCCATGCCTGTACCCTCTCCTAGGGTATGCAGCAAGACAGCAAAGTCAGAATGGAGAGAACCTACACATTGCTGAGGTCCCTATGGGCCAGGGGCCACATCATGAAGCTGGCAAACTTGAGGCAAGCTTTCCCAGGAGGCAAACCCAGGAAGCGAGCTCATAGAAGGATCTGGTCGGGTCCCATTCTTCATAACAGGATTCATTGATGGTTAGAGATATGAGCCTCTTGATTTTTAGAAACTGAAGTTTTCAACATAAAAATGATTTTACCTTATAAGGTTATAATTTTGGAAATTTAAAATCATTAAAAAACATTGTGTGAAGCCGGGCGTGGTGGCGCACGCTTGTAATCCCAGCATTCGGGAGGCTGAGACCGGAGGATCCGGGTTTGCGGCCAGCCTCAGCTACCTAGTGAGGCACTCCGCAACATAGTGAGACTCGGTTTCAAAATAAAGAGTAAAAAATAGGGCTGGGGGTATAGCTCGGAGGTAGAATGCCTCTGAGTTCAATCCTCAGTACCGCAAAACAAACAAACAAACAAACAAACAAACAAACAAACAAACAAAACATTGTGTGTGTGTGTGTGTGTGTGTGTGTGTGTGTGTGTGTGTGTACCGGAGAATGAACCCAGGGGCATTCTACCTCTGAGCTACAGCTCCAACTCTATTTTTAGATTTTTATTTTGAAACTGGGTCTCACTAGGCTGACGAGAATCTCACTACTTGCTAAAGCTGTCCTTGAACCTGTGATCCTCCTATCTCAGGCTCCCAAGTACCTTTTTCCAAGTACTAGAATTACAGGTGTACACCACCATGCCCAGCTAAAATTTTTTTAATTTTTTGTGGTACTGAGGATTGAACTCAGGGGCATTCTACCTTCGAGCTGTACCCTCCAGCCCTCTTTTATTTTTATTTTGAAACAGGGTCTCACTCAGTTGCTGAGAGTCTCACTACTTGCTGGACTGTCCTTGAACCTGCAATCCTCCGGTCTCAGCCGCCCAAATTCTGGGATTACAAATATGTGCCACCATGCCCAGCTTAAAAATTTTTTTATATTAATAAAGTTTTGTTATATTTCACCAGTTTTTGATTAGTGATTATATTTCTTGGTCTCAAATAGTTATATGATTTCACTCATTTATAATAAAAATATTGTACATATGTCCCTTTCACTCTGAACTGCATTATGATGTAAGATTATAATGCACCAATAAAAGTATATAAAAATATTGCATAGGAATTTTAAATACAAAGACCTTTAAAATTACGTTTTCTTATCTTCAGTCATCTGAACCTTTTGGCTTTTCATAATTCCAACTTGTCACTGACATTAATACAAAGATTGTGATCCTACGCTTAGTATTGCTGAAAGTCAGTACATAGGACCATCATATGTATCACAAACCTATTTCTTCAAACAAACCTAGAGAGAAGGGACTAATGAAGAAGAGGAAGTTATACTCTCCAAATTGGAAGAAAAATAAGATATTCTTAAGCTTAAGTCCTATAGGACCAAAATTCACTCTCTGCATGATCTGGTGGTAGATCACAGGTCTCTGAGCTAGCTGGGCTAGCAAGTCTGAAAACCTGTCATAACTTGAGGATGTTCTAGGCAATTGGGGTAGCAAGGGAAATTAGGCAATGTGGCAGTCAGCTCTGGGTAACACAGTTCCTAGTTCATGTTCTTAAAAGCAGTGTTCTCCCTGAGCACCCTGTACACACTTTCATCCAACAGTCCTCACACCCAATTGTAATTACTTATCCATTTATATGTGGTCTGATGACACTCATTCATCTCCAGCTCTTGACCCAGGCATTCAACATATGCATATTGAACAAAAGAGTAAAGGCTCTTTCATTTGGTGAAGTTTTAGAAGTTAGAATTTCACGACTCTTGCATATTAACAAGTCTCCCACAGGCAACTCAAATATGAGTCAGACCTTCACGAACTAACTCTTATTTCCTGGGGAGAGTTCCCCTTTGTCACATGATAATACTTAAGCACACAGACACATCCTAGGTGCATACCCATAAACGAAAAGTGAAGTGCAAGAAAGGCTTAGACTGGGTAGAGGGAAATGAGAAAAAGTCCTCAGCATACTTTTTACGGTGTGACCTTTCAAAGCTCTGCAGTGTGAGACCCAGTGTCTCTTGGGTTGTGAATTTTGCACTTCCACTCTGGGAAGCACCTCTTTCTGCAAGGCTTTTAAAACCTCCTCGCATTAGCATCACTGCTTGCCCGTCCACATTACCTGGCTGCTCAGCCTGGCTGCCTTCTTGGCCATCTCAATGTCTGGACGACCGAGCATGCTCAGCCCATGGCTGCCTTCCTTGCGGTGCTTGGCTCTGTACTCCACCTGAATCAAAGAAAACCAAGACAAGTGATACATTCTTGGAGACGAGTGCCTTCTACCCCTTGTTGGCAGTGGCCACTGAAGACCGAGGTAATTTTAACCACACCCTTACCTCACTGGCTTGTTTGGCTGCCTGTGTGGCCTTCTTGATGTCTGGCCGATCAGCCACTGTGGTGTAATGCAGGTTGTCTTTGGCATCTTTTTTATAAGCCACCTTTATTTGGGAAGAAAACATTTACTCACAAGATATACTGTCTTCTCCAAAGTCCTCAGTAAGCACAAGCAACCTTTTTACTTAAAAACAAGCCAATTCCCACCACCATATTTTTAAAATGACCAAATACAGAAATTGGGGTGATGACATACTGGAACAAAAGCTTGCCCCAGTTTGGGATCCCCTGCCTCAGGTGGTCCCCAAGAATGTCAAGATGGGAGACATACGTCACTCTGCTTCTTGGCCACGTCCATGGCATGTTTCACCTCGGGAGGCTCCTGCATGATGGAGTAATTCGACTTTCCTTTCTCCTTGACAAACTTCTTTTTGTAGTTTGTCTAAACAGAATCAGAATTGCTCATGTGGGCAGAAGAAGTTGTGAGCAGAATTGATTTACATAAAGAACTCTGAAAGATCTACAGGAAAATCTATGGCTTCCCATTTTGGCATTAGTTTGAGATTTAGATCTCTGGCCCATATTCTATTTCTGTCCTGTAACCTAATGGTGGAACCATCTAGCAGTCTTTGGAGAACTGAGTATAAGCAAACTCCTATTCAGCATTTCTACCTTTTAAAAATATATGAGACCATACAAGGCTCAATATAATACCACGCGATTAACAGCATTAATAAGCATACAGTGGATAGAGATTACTAAGGCACAAAAAGGTGATTTTTACCTCTCTAAAACTATGTACAGTTTAATGATAGGAGAGGCTATTCTTAATTGCATTGCTTCCTCCCATTGTAAACATTATTATATTAATACATATTATATTCTAGATAACATGACCTGTAGCAAAATCCACATCTGCCATAGTTGGAAAGCCAGTAAACTCTGGATCCTTTTGAAAACTAGAGTTTAGGATTCACATATAGGTATTGAGGGTAGGGGTGAAGCTACATAAAGCATTTGTAAGCCAAAAGGCAGCATACGGTTTTAGACCAGATTCCAGGGGAAAGTAGCATTGCTTCTACCAAGAGTCCTGTGGTTGCCACTTACATCACTGACATCCTTGGTCACTTTCTTGACACGCACTGTGTCCAGGGTCTCTGGCAGTGTTGTGTATGAGCCCTGGGCCAAGTGCTTCTTGACGTGGCTCTTGTACTTATTCTGGTGGAATCAACAGAGAGCTTGTTAAGGTACCTGCCTGGTGGTGGAATCAACAGAGAGCTTGCTAAGGTATCTGCCTGGGGCCTTAGCCTGAGACAGAAGCAGATCATGTGGGCTGCCGGAGCATTACCTCAGACACCAGACTGCTGACAGTCTTTGCCAGGAGGATCTGAGGAGTGTCAGGCACAGCATGGCAGGTTCCTCTTTCTTTGACGTGCTTTTCTTTGTATTTCAGCTATGGAGGTGAAAAAAGCATTTCTTTAGCTTCTCTGGGTAACTTGCATATTTTTAGTAAGCCTCCAAGCGTTACAGCTGGGAGAACAACATCAATGACAGATTAAGAACATTAAAATCAATAAAAGATTTGATGCTTAGACATCCTGGGAAATAGTAAAAAGGGGGTTTTCCTTATTGCTTGCTAGTTGAGGTTTTTACAACCAAAATGGATCTCATAATGGATCTTTATACAGACTCCAGTCCAAAATAGTCTCACATATGTCCTTGGCCCTCCCATCAGTCTTGGGAGGCATTACTCTTCCTCCTTTATAGATGAGGAAACCACAGTGTAGGAAGAGTATTATTCCACAGACAAGAAATGACTCAGTTTCCACAGAGTCCAGCCAGGCCTTTAGATTCCTAACTCATGCTGTCTGAACTACCTGGGAGTATAGTAGCAACCAAGAACCATCACCTAGGTTTAGTTGCCCTTGCATGGCTTCCATGTGGCTCTGCCACATCACTGGTCTCCATCGAGGGCAGGGCCATGCTTCAGGACCACACCCGGGCTCCTACAGAGTAGCCTCCCTCTGTCCTTTCCTGGGTGTCGCTAGGCCTGTGCCACAGAAGAGGGCCCTGAGTGAGGGGCCGGGATGGATACTTACATCACTTTCTATTAAAGAATTCCTGAGGGCCAGCACCATGTCTTTATCATCAGTGACAGAAAGTTTGCAACCCTTGAGGAACTCTCGGTCCAGCTTATATTCAAACTGCGACAGAAGAAAGGAGGAGGGATTGGATCGCAGGCGCAAGAGGAAGCTGGCATTTGATTAAACCCATGGGGAACCCTCCCCACGGGAATGATGAGGTTGTGTTCCCAGAAAAAGGAGAAGGGATTCCTGGCTCCTCACTGCATGCTGGGCTCCTTCCCAGCCCAGCGACCAGGATCAGGACTAAGATCTGCCAGCCCGCCCCCCCCAGCCCATCCCCAGCCTCAGTCAGGACTCTGAGTCCTTGGTGTCTGGGCCCAGCAGGAGGAGAGCAGGCTCAAGGGCCAGGTATGCTTCTTGAGCCTGCCTTTCATTCCTTTCAACCATCCTCTCCTTGGGTCTCAAATGAGCAGGGGCTAACACGGAAACAGAGGTTATGGACAACCGCTATGTCTTTGTCTCTATCTTACATCGCTTTGCTGCAGGGATGACTTGGCAGCCTGGAGGAAGTCGGGGCGGTCAGGGGTCCACTTCCAGTAGGCTTTGTTGGCTTCATACTGCTTCTTGTAGTCCAGCTGTTTTTAACATGGTAGAAATCACTCAGTAGGCTGAATTCATGAACAGATACCAGCACAGAGGGGCTCTTGCATTTCAACACACCACAAATCATGCTTTTACAGCTATAACAAAGAGTCTTAATTAAAGTTTCTGTATAATGTATGCAGTCAGTCAGCCAGGTTGGAGGTCTTCTGTTGAAACATTTTGGACCAAAAATAGAGACTAAAACTTTGAAAGACCTCCAGGTGAAATGATTATACACCCTTGCTAACTCTGCCAATCCTGCCTTAGAGCCAGAATCAGTACTTTAAATTTCTAACTAAATTCAAATGACAAGCATGGTGGCACACGCCTATAATCCCAGTACTTGGGAGGTGGAGACAGGAGGATCACAGGTTCGGCAACTTAATGAGTCTCACAGCAACTTAGTGAGACCCTGTTTCCAGATAAAAAATTTAAGAAGGCTGGGGGTATAGCTCAGCAGTAGAATGTTCCTGAGTTCAATCCCTAGTACAAAATAAATAAATAAAAAACAAACAAACAAAACCTAAGCTTAAAGGTATTTGTGTCATGCCAGGCAGTTTTATGAAGTATAAAATAAACAATTTTTTTTTTTTTTTTTTTTTTTTGCAGTACTGGGGATTGAACTCAGGGGCATTCTACTTCCGAGCTACACCCCCAGCCCTATTTTTTATTCTTTATTTTGAAACCGGGTCTCTCTAAGTTTCGGAGTGCCTCACTAGGTAGCTGAGGCTGGCCTCGAACCCATATCCTCCGGTCTCAGCCTCCCGAATGCTGGGATTACAAGCATGCGCCACCACACCCGGCTCTATTTTTTATTCTTTATTTTGAAACAGGATCTCACTAAGTTACGAAATGCCTCACTAAGTAGCTGAGGCTGGCCACGAACCCAGATCCTCTGGTCTCAGTCTCCCAAATGCTGGGATTACAAGCGTGCGCCACCACGCCCAGCTTAAACAAAATTTTATAAAATTAGCCATTTAACCTTCATAACAATTGTACATGATAGAAAGCTGAAGAACTGCCTGGAAGGTGAGGCCACCAGCAAACCATGGAGCTGGGATTCAAATTCGAGCTGTCTGGTTCCAGAGCTACTTACCTACTTCCTAGGCTTTCATCAGGGCTGGAAAACTGGCTGCCTGGGGCCAAATCCCAGGCACAGAAGTGTATACAATTTGAGTGTCTTTGGGAGTGGCCCACACTATCAGGCACATTTCTTTTGTTATCCTTTTCTTTTTCTCTTTGAAGTATAATTTATATACAATACAATGTAATTGCTTTTATGTATATTTTAAATGTTTTCTATTTATTATGAAAATTTTTAAATATACAAAAGGATTGCAAGACTATTACAGGGAATAGCCATACAACCACCACCCGTATTCCACAGTGTACCTTTTACTACATTTGCTTTATCCTCTTTCTATCAATCCATTCTCAAGATACCTGCAAGCTACCTTCCAGCTTCTACAGGCATCTTGGTTTGCTGACCCTAATAAATTGTATGTTCTCTCTGGTATGAATGGCAATTAGTTGAATTGTTATGTTTTCATTATACTAATCATTTATATATATGTATATGTATATGTATATATATATTTATATATTTTTTTTCAGCACTAGGGATTGAACCCAGGGGCATTCTATCTCTGAGCTACACCCCCAGCCCTATTTTTTATTCTTTATTTTGAAACAGGGTCTCACTAAGTTGCGGAGGGCTTCACTGAGTAGCTGAGGCTGGCCGTGAACCCGGATCCTCCGGTCTCAGCCTCCCAAGTACTGGGATTACAAGTGTGTGCCACCACACCCGGCTCATTTATATATTTTTTAAAAGTCAGTGCTCATGGACATGCATAAACTGGAGGCTTAGGGTGCCCCACCCAAACATGAGTCCATACAGGGGACATGTGAGCAGGGGGAAGGACGGACCAGGCCAGCCCCTGACGGCACCAAGAGGCTCCAACGTCCTCTCCTTCAGAATGAAAGACGCTGAGACACTTTCCAAAATGTAACCCTCATTTCAGAACTAAATGTCCTGCTTCTTGGTCATCTACTGTGACCATGTGTAACATGAGTGGGTGTAACATCTGGGGCAGCAAGTGAGGCCACTCTTGCTCTTCGCCAGGCTCCTTTGTGAGAGCCAAAGGCAACCTTTAGTTTTTAGCATCTTTATTCATGTTTCTGGGGCCCAACTCTTGATCCAGACACACTAGAGCTCAATTATCTGAAGAGATGTGAAAGGCCACATGTCCTCCAGAAGCTGATAAATCCCCATCGGGTTTTGCTATGGCTCAAATGGCCCTTCCAAAACTCAGCTTGCAATTTACCTGCCTGCCACTGTGATGATATTAAGATGTGGGACATGTATGAGGTGGGTAGGTCTTAAAGACTCAGCCCTCCAGAATGCATTAGTGCTGTCACTGTGGGAGTGGGCCAACTGTCTCAGAGTGGGCTTGGTATAAAAGCACCCCCTTCGCTTTCTTGGTGTCTTTCATGTGCTCTCCTGCCATGGGATGATGCAGCAAGGACACCCATGCCAGGTGCTGGCACCACGATCTTGGGCTTCCCAGTCTCCAGAACTACACACCAGACAAATCTCTTCTTTACAAATCCCCAGGCCCATATATTCTGTCACAGTGGCAGAAAAGACAGCAGAAGACAGGTTGGCGGGAATTCCTGGAACTTACGTTGGTGTTGACCTTGTAGGCGTCCTTGGCTGCTTTGATATGAACAGCATCAGGCTTAATAGTGCAGTTAGATTTATTTCTTTGGTAAACTTCTTTATATTTCAGCTGTGGGAGGAAATGGAGTGACAAGGTTCATTCTTTTTTTTTTTATGGCAGCCAGTACAATAAGTGTTTTAAAAACCAAGAAGGTAAAACGGTGACATTAATACACAGTGCTTCCTAAGATAGAACATTTGAAAAGAATCTGCTGTGACAAAAGGACGCTGCTATGGGGAAGCGCACCTTCCTGTCTGCGATCTTGACGTCAGTGCCCTGGGCATGCTGAGCATGGTCACCAGTGTTGCCATAGGACTTACTCCCATCATCGTGTGCTGAAAGGGCCACTGGCAGCTCTCCATGCAGGTTTTCCCTTTCCCAAATGAGAATATCTCACAAGCTGCTGATAGTAGAGAAGCCTTCCCCCACCAGTAAATTCTTGATGAATGTATGAACTGATGGACCCAGTCACTATTAGGGCCCATGCTAGTGCTATATCTACCAAGTTTTGCTACATGTGAGTTTGGATGGGAGGGAAGGGACCAGGGAAGGCTTAGCCTCTGCAGGCACACCAGTAGTTTTCCCATCTTGGGCCTGGGACTTCTAGCTTCACCCATTTTGGCATCTCCTATATTTCATGGTCCTGGGGTCCCATCTGGGTCTTTTTAATTGTTGGAGAAGGAGCCTAGGTTTTAATGTGATTAAAATAAAAAACAAAACTGTTCTAAAGAAGCCATAATAGGGTTTACCAAATGAATCAAAAGAAACCCAATTATCTGCTTTACCAAAGACCTACTGTACTCATCAGTATCTTTAGAGCAAAGGCCTAGAAATTGATATTCCTCATCAATACACCTAGGAGATCCTTAGAATCAGAAAGTTTGGGAATCTGGATATAGAAATTCTTCATTTTTTTCTGCAGTGTTAGTGAATGAGCAGTTTTACATAAGGAATCTACTTGATACAAGGTGTTTATAAAACATCTGATGTTCATGTTTACAGCACCAAAACTGATTTTGACATATTTTGTATTTCTACGATGCTTTATATATTTCTGCCTTCTTAACCAGCGCACTGAATGTATTTAGTGTTTTTCATGGTGTCTCAGGGTCAACAGTGTGGACATATTTATTCATCTACCAAAGAATCCCTGAGTACCAGCTATAGTCACGACTTTGGGACAGGGCTGAGCTACTGCACAGGTGCCTTTACTATTATTTTTGGTGACCAAGACCTTATGTAGTCCTGGAATTCTTTATGGTATTAAATCTGTTTTTTTTTTAAAGCATGATGGTAGTTTTCAACAATAAAATCAACCCAAATATCTGAAAATTTAGGAATACAATTTCTTTTCAAAATCAGAACATTAAGATTACAACAGCTGGTTTATTCCTCTTAATCAAAATAAATCTTATATAATATTAATAGTGTTTATGGCCCACTGCATTTATTAGAATGGCCTCAATAATATCTGCCATCCCCCAGGCTTATCTATAATACGACTTTGTCATCTGTTTATCCAGAGGCAGCATACCTTTTCACCTCTTGCTAGAGTTTGGATCTGGAATGGCCCCAAAAGTCTATGTGTTAAAGGCTTGGTCCCTAGTACACAGTGCTGTTGGGAGGTTATGAAATCTTTAAGAGGTAGGACCTCATGGGAGGCCTTCTAGTCATTGAGGGCATGCCCTTGATGGGGATAGTGGGACTCTAGCCTTTTCCTCTTTCTCTCTTTTGCATCCTGAGTGGTTTTATTCTATCCTACACTTTTACCTTGGTGTATAATGCCCCACCCCCGAAACAGGACAGCCAGCCATAGACTGAAAGCTCCAAAACCGTGAGCCCAAATGAACCTTTTTACTATATAGTTTATCTCAGGTATTTGTTACAGTGACAGAAAGCTAACTCACACATCTCTTGCATTTGAGTGCGTAAAAGATGGAACACATGATACTGTGTCAGTTCTAGGAGTTAACTGACCTGGGGACTTCTGCTTCCTGCCTTTTGGAACCCAACCACTACACTGTGAGATATCCATACCATGTGGAGAGGGCATGTGGAGGGGTTGCCAGCTATACACAGTCCGAGAGCTCCCGGCCCACAGCCATCCTCAACTGCCAGCCATATGAGTGGGCCACTGTCTGGATCCAGTCTGACATGACTGAAGCCACCTCATGCTTGTCCCAGAGTAAACCCTAGTCAGTTTTTCCTGCAGAGTTCTCCAGTGCATAAATAGACAAAACCACTGGAGTGGTATGTGGAGCTTTTCAACCATACCCTGGTGCCAGGAATGTGCCTGGCTCTGATACTAGCTTAAGATCAACCAGGTACATTCCAGCTAGGATGAAGTCACTTTTGTCCTGGCAATACATTCACCCTTCCTTCTGATCCAAATTGTGGATATCTACTTGGTCTTGCTACTGCCCAGGACTATTTTCCTGTTAGTAAATCCTCCCAATAAATTGCACTCTGTGCCACCCCAGATCTGTCAGTTTTTTTCTTCAATTTCAGAGCTCCTTGGGGCAGTTCTCATACTCTGCAACTGGGTTGTTCTAGAATAGCCAATTGGATGTCACTGCCCAAATGAGCTTCCGATGTCTGCCAACAGCATGTGGAACAGAATTACTCAGCTATGCCCAGGCACCCTACAGAATCATAGGCAAAGACGATTATTATATTAAGCCACTAAGTTTTAGCGTGGTCATTAACAGGAACAACACAGGTAACTGAGCCAGGGTTTGTTACATCTTATTAGAAAGGGGACAAATCTAGGAGTGGTGGTGCATGCCTGTAATCCCAGTGCTTCGCAGGCTGAGACAAGAGGATCACAAGTTTGAAGACAGCCTAGTGAGACCCTGTTTCAAAATAAAAAAATTAAAAAGGGCTAGGGGTATAGCTTAGAGGTAGAATGCCCCTGGGTTTTCAATCCTTAGTCACACACACACACACACACACACACCAAAGATCAAAAACCAAAAAAAGCCACTTGGACACTTACATCACTGACTTCATCCTTAACCTTTCGGACATGCAGCAACATGGGTGTGTCATGGATTGTGGTGTAGCCTCTGGGTTTGGCCTTGTTGTACTCCAATTTATAAAGTATCTGAAGGAGATTAAAAAGCAGAAAGGCATAGCATTAGGCTTCTTTTACCATGTAAAAATATAAATGCAAAGTATCTTTTGTGTGTTAATAAAGGAAAGAGAATTTTATAAATACAACAGGTGTTTTCATGCTCTCTGCTAAGGCCTCAGTGTTTCTCAGCTGGTGCATCTGCCAATTTAACTGTAACAATTCTTTACTTAGAAAGAGTCCTGTGCATAGCAGACATGGAACATTCCAGCCCCCTTGCAATGAACTGGCAATAGTTCCCTACACAACAACCTAAAATGACCCTCCACAAACAAAGATAAAATAAAATGGCCCTCCACATTGTAAATGCCCCAAGTTAGAACATCTATTCAGTATCTCTGTACTTACATCACTGATTTGTTTGTTGACTTTCGTTGTACGCAGGTGTTCCGGAGTATCCACGATTGAGGTGAATTTGTCCTTTGACTTTTCATATTTTTTCCTGTACTTGATCTAAATTGTACAAGAGAAGAATTAGTTAACTTAAGAAGTAGAACAGATGGCTTTCAAAAATCTAATGAGACACCAGAGTGGGAGATGGTGTCCTGGTAACGTTCACTTTAAATCTAAAATGGAATTATTAACTCTGAATTTGTATTTAATAGTGACAGTTGAGTGAACAGATAATAATTTGAATATATTTTGTACACATGAAAACAAACTGAGGCTCCAAGAGATTAGGAGATTGAGCCAATGGAACACTGGCTCAGAATCTCAGAGCAGGCCTTGGACCTTGTTCCCTGGACTCTGACAAGTACTCTTTCACTCACAGCCTACTGTGCTGAGTAGGTGTGGTCTCTTAAGGCATGGTTCCATATCAAAGATGAAATTGAGATGTAAAATATAAAATGAGTATATGCAGGTTGAAAAGTATTTATCATTTAAAAAAATGCATTTATTTTTGTAATTTCCAAATCACAGTGTTTTTCATGCACATAAGCTGTTTTAAGCAGGACAGACACAGAGAGTGCAACACAATCTCATGCGTAACTATTTGCTGATCATATGGAGGCCAAGGAGAGAATTCAGGCAAACAAAATGTTGGTAGGGAGAGTCATCCCCCTCATTTTATATGCTGACTTGATGGAAAACTAAAATGACAAATCAAGTTGCTAATACAAAAGACTGGTTAAAAACATTTTTTTTTTTGAGCTGGGCATGGTGGTACACACCTATAGTCCCAGTACTTGGGAGTCTGAGACAGGAGGATCGCAGGTTTGCAGCCAGCTTCTGCAACTTAATGAAGCCCTATTTCAAAATAAAATAGAGCTGGGGGTGTAGCTCAGAGGTAGAGTGCCCCTGGGTTCAATCCCTAGTACCATAAGAAAAACAAATAAACAACAACAACAACAAACAAACAAAAAGCCTTTTTGGGGGGGGGTTGGAAAAATGGCATTTTATTAACAATTATCACTGTTTATTGTTGCTCCATATTTACCTTTCAGTCTATGATGGAAAGGTAGTTGTAAGTGTGTGCTTCAGTTGGCCTGGGAGGGAGGCAATGTTAGCAGCAACACTTAACAGGTGCATATGGAAACAGACTATTTATGCTGGAAATGTTCTAGCAAATCAGCATCAAACTCATAAGGTGCCATGAATATATATAGTATTCAAACATTAGCACAGTAATCCTTATCTCTCCCAAATGATACAGTTGCAGTAATAATTGAACGGTGAGAAAATTAGACGAAGACATTAGATATTCAGACCTTTAAATGCTATTGAATCTACTAAATATCCTTAAACCTCAAAGAAACCTGTTTCTTTGAGGCAAATACTGAAAAAAAAATAAATTAATGTGATATTAACTTGGAAGTAATGTTTGAAGGCATGCAAACACAAAGGCATCTCAGCTAAGAGTTCCAACTAGGAGTTTCAATGATATCAGATAAACTGAGTATGGTGGTGCACACCTGTAATCCCAGCAACTCAGGAGGATGAGGCAGGAGGAGCATAAGTTTGAGGCTAACCTGGGTAACTTAGTGAGACCCAGTCTCAAGGACTGGGGATGTGGCTTAGTGGTGGTGTGCTTCTAGGTTCAATCCACACACACACACACACACACACACACACACACACACACACGCACACACACACACGTATCAGATAGGTATAGATGATGGCTATCCCCCACCATCATATTTGGCCACACTCAGAGTTCATTTATAAGCAATGGATATTTGTGAAGCTTTATCATGTGAAGCCCAACGAACATCAGGGGCAGGGAGCAGGGAAAGGAGACCAATGAAAGCGTAGAAGACCATGCGCCTAAGGTCTGAGCCTCCTTCTTCACACTCATAGACATTACCTGGCTCCACATGTGTGTATTGTAGAGAGCAGTCAACATATCTGGACGCAGAATTTCATTACATCCTTGTTTCAGAAGCATCTTGGCACTAGACTTATATTTTCTCTGTCCATGCAAAGAGCAGTGAAGCACAGAAGAGACTTATGAACACAGAAAAGAACATGACTCTAGATGCCGGTCACCTCTGAGTGAAGAGATGTAGGCATGTACCCTCTGTGTGCTCACATGCTGTGTGGATGAAGACCCCAGTTGCACAATAATGCCTGGCAGAAGCCTGCGATATTTATGGTTGACTCTCCATCATCCTTGTGGATGGGGAATGATACAGTGAAGGCTCCCTTTTGTTATCACCAAAATTGCTTTATAGAGAAGACATCACCAGAACAGAAAAAACAAAGTAAGGAGTTCCATCTCCTTCCTTCAAAAAAAAAATTTTTTTTTTTTTTTTGCGGTACTGGGGATTGAACTCAGGGGCATTCTACCTCCGAGCTACACCCCCAGCCCTATTTTTTTTTTTTTAATTCTTTATTTTTTTGAAACCGAAAAAGTTGCGGAGTGTGGAGTGCCTCACTAGGTAGCTGAGGCTGGCCGCGAACTCAGATCCTCTGGTCTCAGCCTCCCGAATGCTGGGATTTTTTAAAAAAAATTTTTGGTTTGCAACTCAATTTGTAGTTGCAATTTCCAGACAGGTTGTGCAAAAGAATGACATGTGGGAGGACCTAGCTTTTCTTTTCATCTTCACCACAGCACAAGTGAGGACACAGAGCATGGACTGGCTCACTCAAACAGCTCCTGGGCTCTTTGGGTGGCTAGACAGATACTTTGAAACAGAACAGCCCAATATCATAGGCAGAACCTATGACATCCTTGCAGCAGACGAGACGACACCTCGTGAGAAACCCGGAGCACAATCCTGCCTGGACCACTGGCCAGCCGCATCACTGTACCTGACTGATCTGGTCGCCTGCAGTCTTAGCCAACAGATGTCTAGGCTCATCGACTACCAGGTGGTATTTATCTTTCCGCTGCTCATAATCAGCTCTGTATTTTTTCTGCTCAAACATCATATCAAATTATAGCAAGAGTAAAACTTCAAGGCTACACAGAAATGTCTCAAGGTAAATACTCCAGAGAGCCAGAAACATGTCATTTTTACAAGTGGGTTCCCAAAGCACCCAAAGCAATAAAAAATTGGGAAGCAAAGAGACTTAAGTGAAGGAAGATGGCTTTGAGATGGCTGGAGCCTGGGCTAGCGTTGACTTAGGAAGCTGAAATTGGAGAACCTTGTGCCTAAACATTTCCATTTGTTCATATGATGCCATTAGCAATATTAGGTTTTATGGCATCTTCCATTGTATTTAAAATAAAGTACTAGGGCTGGGAATGTAGCTCAATGGTAGAGTACTTGCCTAGCATGTGTCGGGCCCTGGGTTTGATTCCCAACACGGCAAAAACTAATGTTGCATATGATTTCAAAGTGGCTAGGGAGGCCTAACTAGCTGAGCCCAAGGTTCATTTAAGAAATAAAACAAGCCAGGCATGGCAGCTCATGCTTGTAATCCCAGTACTTGAGAGGCTGAGACAGGAGGATCCGAGTTCATGGCCTCAGCTACTTACTGAGGCTCTTCAAAACTTAGTGAGACCCTGTTTCAAAATAAAGAATAAAAAAAATAGGACTGTGGGTGTAGCTCAGAGGTATAGTGCCCCTGGGTTCAATTTCCAGTACCACAAATAAAATAAAACAAAATAAAATGAAACAAAACAAAATAAGGAGCCAGGCATGGTGGTGAAGACTTGTAATCCCAATACTTGGGAGGCTGAGACAGAAGAATCATAGGTTCAAAACCAGCTTCAGCAATGTAGAAAGACTCTCAGCAACCTTAGGGAGACCCTGTTTCAAAAAATAAAATAGGGCTGGGGGTATAGCTCAGAAGTAGAATGCCCCTGGGTTTTCAATCCCCAGTACCACACAATCATCAACCAATAAATGGTACTGAGAAGCTACAGGTTTACTATCTAAGGCTGTAAGAATCCAAAAGCATAACTGGTGCTAAAATAGTCATGGAAAAACTGCCATAGTCTTTCAACTCTAGTTAATTTGCTTGATTATTAAAAAAAAAAAAAAAGACCTGGAAACATCCTTTGCAAAATGGAAAAATTGAAACTAAAATATATCAATACTATCTGCCTGGGAAGCTACTAAAGGAAGTTCTTCAGAGTTGTCCAGCCTGGAAATCTACTGAAAATGAACTAAATAAAAATTTAAAGATAATAAACACAAATAAGAAAGCCATACATTTAAATAAATATAGCACTGGCTACATTTTCATCAGTAGATACATTTTACTAATTTTCTAAAATTATTTTTGGACTTAAATCCATGGTAAACATGAAAATAAAGTTAAATACAATCTTAATTATAAGACCATCCAAATATAAGTAAATATCTATTTTATTTTAGCCACCTTGAATTAGATTTAACTTAAATTATTGCAAGATAACTGGAAAGACTGGGCAGAATATCAAGGAAAACTTTGGTTCAAATGGATACTTCTGTGCACTAAGGTATGTGGGAACAGTGACAATATATCTGAACAAATGAATCACAGCTCTCCTCTTAGGGGTAGGTTTTCTAGCCACTGCTGTTTTGGTAACTTTGTAGGGTACACTAAGTTAACTTCGGAGTCCCAAATCTGCATCACACTATGTCTAAGGGATTCAGCTGATAGTCACAAAACCCTTGGCCCCCTTGCTCTCGGCATCCATAGGGCTGCGCCTCCTGTGTTAGAGCAAACAGAGGTTCGGATGGCTGTGGGGCCACCACTCTACTCTGAGTGGTCCCTTTGCTTCGTATTTATGGTTGTGATAGACCCCCTCAGGTACCAACATTTTATAATCTTTCCAAATATTTATTTTGAATGAACACTTAGGACAGCTTTCCTGCCATTCTATATGCTAGATTGTAATCAAATTACTCTATAGACTTCATAGGGGGAACTGACTAGGCCTAATTGAATTAGTTCATACGTACCTCATTCATCAATTGAGTTGCATACTTGAAATGCTTATTGATTGGGCAGTCAGCAACATACTTGAAATTTGACTTCGTCCTTTCAAATACCTCTTTATACTTATACTAAAGAAAAAGAATGTGATTACTTGATAATATATCATATCTTAAAATGAGACATCTATAGAATGAACAAGTATTCACCGAGCATTTACTTGTCTCCCCAGGCAATGCATGATGAACCTGCCCAGATGTCTTGAAAACTGGCCCACAACTATATGCTAGAAACACTTCACTTGAATGGATATCAAAGAGATCTGTGTTCAATGTTGGGCAAAAATCTAAATTGAAGCTGGGCATGCTGTCAGGCTTGTAATCCCAGTACTTGGGAGGCTGAGACAGGAGGATGGCAGGTTCACAGCCAACCTCAGCTACTTAGTGAGGCCCTCCACAACTTAGTGAGACCCTGTTTCAAAATAAAGCATAAAAAATAGAGCTAGGGGTGTAGCTCAGAAGTAGAATGCCCCTGGGTTCAATCCCCAGCACCAAAAAAAAAAGAAAGAAAAAAATGTAAATTGATTTCTTCTTTACTGATTACTATTTTACTTTAAAACAAGTTGTTTTGCTTTAAAAATATTCATGTGCACTTGAAGGCAATTTTTAGACAATTCAAGTACAATTTTCCAATAACTAATTAGATGGTTATAACTTTATAAAGCAGGGGTGAGTTATGAACTATATAACCACCACCTATTTTGAAATAGCTTCATAAATTAAAAATAGTTTTTATAATTTTAAGGTGTTATAACAAGAATAATATGTGCTAGAATGAATGTAGCCCCAAAGTCTAAAATATCTACTATCTGGCACTTACAGAAAAAGTTGGCTAACTCCTTCTAGAGCTTTAAGGAAGAAAATTCAGCTGCTGTATTTGTAAACAGGAAAATGAGGCCATAAAAAAACTTGATTTGCTTCATCACTCATTGTTTGTGGGTTAAAATAATTGTACTTTATATTTGCTACCATATCATCTCTAACAGAGCGAATCATATTAATAGGGCGGGAATTTTGGAAGAGCTACAAAGTGTTGTACTAAGAAAATTCTTCATCAAATTAAAATAAACCAATCAGTGAGGTTAACAATAAAGACATTCCTCAGGAGAGTGAATAGTTTGGCATGTATTCCAGCTATAGGGTCTTATATAAGCAAGGATGTGGATGGAACTATGAAAGACTGTTTCCTCAGTGTTAGTCTCTGTGACTACTGGTATATGTTGAATGGGCATAGCCACTCTCCTTGCAAAGCCGTACCTTGCTGTATAGAGTCTTGTTCTTTTCAGCCAAGGTGAAGTCAGGGGTATCATAGGCATAGCAGCCAATGCCTTTAAGCCAGGTCAAATCTTCTTTATATTTTACCTGAGAGAAGAACATCATAGAAGAATTTTGAGAACCTACTCGAAATAGTAATAGGTTAGGATCTATACAAGTTGAACAAAGAGAAACTGATTCCTGAAGTATATGCAATAATAAGGCATTAAACTATTAAAGTAAATTTCTAGAAATATTGATTTCTGCTTATTTTATGATACATTGTTTTATAGTATGTAAAGATTTTCATTTTTATTACTAATTAAAATAATTCAAATTTTGCAGATATACTTTCCTAGAGAACTGGATTTTATTTTTCTTGTCCTCCCCTCTTTCTTCCTTTTTGTGTGGTACTAGGGATTGAGCCCAGAGGTGTTCTGCCTCTGAGCTACACCCCCAGTCCTATTTTATTTTTTATTTTGAAACAGTATCTCACTAAGTTGCTGAGGCTCTTGCTAAATTACTGAGGCTGACCTCAAACCTGCAATCCTCCTGTCTCAGCCTCCTAAGTACTGGGATTAGAGATGTACATCATCATGCCTGGCTTCTATTTTCACACAGAGAGATAGAATTTCTTTCTAAATGAGGTCTGTTATGTGTCTTATTTGCTCCATAAAATTGTTCTTCAATGGATCAAAACTAGGCCATTTCCTAGATGAAGGATAAAGTATAGCTTTTCCAGTCATGTAATGTAATATCATATTAAAAAGAACAAATAGGTTTACAAATATGAGCACACGTTTTCTCTCCCAGGATAAAGTTTCCTTATTTAACAATTAAATTTTATGATTTAAGCATCTATTCATAGGATCTAAAGTCTAGGCATGTGTTTCAATAGTTTTTATGTAATGGTTGATCTCATAACTCATATGAAAATATGAATTCATGTGAGAAAGGATGTCAATACTCACGTCGCTGACTGCATCAGTGACTGCCCGGTGGTGGAAATGTTCTGGGCGATCAGGAATGGACCTCCAGATTCCCAACTGGCTCATGTAGTTCTCTTTGTATTTCACCTGTTGTGAAAACACAAAGGCAACTATTAAGTCTTATCCAAAATTAATATTAAAATGTCTGCTTTCCCCTGGAATTTTAGAAAAGGGAGGTTGTTGAAAAAAAATAGTAAAAATGATGGTGGGTTATACAGTCCAACATAAGTAGAAATATTCGAGAACGTACTTTACTGATGTCGTCGGTGACTTTGCGATGATAAACAATGTCCAGAGCATCCTTCACAGTATGGTACTTCCCTTTGGTCTTTTGAAATGTTTCTTTGTAGCGTAGCTGGAAAGAGCAAAAGCACAGAGATTATGAGAACTGCCAAGTTAAACAACTGGACTCTTTCAAACTAGAACTCTCTGGTCCTCTCTTAGTTTTTCCCATGAATAAATTTAGGGAAAATTAAAAACATCATTTTAGACCCTGGAAAAGAAAAAGGACACTAAGGAAAACTAATGAAATCCAAACCAAGAATGGATTGATGCAAGAATCACATATGGAGCTTGGTTCATTGTTTGTGACAAATGTAGGATGGTAATACAGGCTGTTAACAACAGGAGAACGAGGCCTTGTCTTGAAGTAAAAAACTAAAAAGATGTAGCTCAGTGGTAGATCACCCCTGGGTTCAATCCCTACTACCAAAAAAAAAAAAAAAAAAATGGACAAACTAAACTGGTCAAGTTGGCACACTCCTATAATCTCTGCTACTCTGAAGACTGAGGTGGGGGCATTATAAATTCTAGGCCACGTGGGCAACTTAATGACACTTTGTCTCAAAATAAAAAATAAAAAGGGCTGGGGGTATAGTTCAGTGGTAGAGTCCCTGGGTTCAATCCCCAGTACCACACTCACACACACATAAAACAATAGAAGAAACTGGATATGAGGCATATGGGGATTCTCTGTACTGTTTTTGCCACTTTTCTGTAAATATAAGGCTATATTTAAATAAGTTTATGTAAATGTAAAACAAATAAACACTTATATGGCAGGAATAAAGAAAATTAAACAAACAAACCTGGCCTTGTTGAGTACAAGAAAGATTGAGCTCTTAATCCTGATGCTAAAACGACTTCTCTACTAAGCAATCTTGAAATTTTTCATAGCACTGGGGATTGAACCCAGGGACATTCGAGTTATACCCTCAGCCCTATTTTTTATTCTTTATTTTGAAACAGGTTCTCACTAAGTTATAGAGGGCCTCATTAAGTAGCTGAGGCTGGCCACAAAACTGCAATCCTCCTATCTCAGTCTCCCAAGTACTAGTATTACAAGCGTGTGCCACCATGCCTGGCTTGAAATTTTATTTTATTGTGATATTTCAAAAGAAAACAGCTCTTATGATAACCTAAGAATATCATATAAGATTCATTTAATCTAAATAAGATGGGTACTTCTCTGAGCAGTCTGTAAAACTTCAAACAGTTTTTTCTTTTTGGGTAGCTGAGGAAATAAATAACGAAAGATGTCTTTTCTAAACACTTTGCTTTTTAGATGGATAATATCATAAAATTACCTGTGGGGACAGCCATGGTTGATACATTGAATTTAACGCTAGATAATACTCTTGGTACATTGGACTATCTTTAAGATTAGGGTTATTGGAACTAGTGCTGAGGGCCGGGCATGGTGGTACATGTCTCTAATCCTAGCTACTCAGAGCTACTCAGGAGGCTGAGGTAGGGAGATTCAGAGTTGGAGGCTAGCCTCGGCAATTTAGTGAATCCCTGTCTCAAAATAATTGGGGGTATGTGAAAACAGGAGCATTCTATGTCTAAGCTACACCACCATCAAAATTTAAAAACAAAGTTTTTTAAAAGGGCTAGTGATGTACCTCAGTGGTAGAGTGCTTGTCTAGCATGTGCAAGGACCTGGGTTCAATCCCCAGTATGGGGATGGAAATGGAGGAGGAGGATTTGTGCTGAGGAAGCCCTAGGGATGACCTGCCCAATGGGGCATAATGAGTCCTAGGAGTTGATTTCACTGTGAGGCGACCACTGTATGATGCAAACTAAGTTTGGTACAAATTAGTATTCAACAGTAACCTTGAGCTCTAGAGATGGGGGATGCCACATGGAGATGAAAAATATCCTAAGGGGTTGTTTCGGGAGAGTATGTGATTTTCTTAGCTTATACTCTAAGTACTAACTAGCATTGCCTCTTTCCAAATAGTAGGCTTTCCCCAGCTCCAAATAAAAACTGGTATAGATCACTGCTCTTACCTTAAGGTGCCTTGATATCCTAGAGCTATATTGTGAATTTGAGAGACTATGGGGCTAGCTGGAGCTTTTGGCTGAGTTTAAGTCTCAACATGTCCAATTCACTACGGATTCTGGTTTTGATGATGGATAGAGAGAATTTGTTGTTGAGACATAAATTTGGTAGGAGTTGGCTGTTTACCTCGGCTCGACTAATTTCGTATCTTCATTAACAGATAATCTCATTATCATTAAAATGCAGACTTGTCTTTGATCAAGGCTGTCCTTCCTTCCTGATTCTAAATATGAAATCATGTGTCATTCACATGATCTATGTTTAGGCAATTAAGGGAAGAAAGAAGACAGACATGGTGGTGTACGCCTATAATTCCAGTTACTCAGGAGGTTAAGTCTGGAGGATCACAGGTTCAAGGAAAGCCTAAGCAATGTAGCTAGATTCTCAGCAACCTAGTGAGATCCTGTTTCAAAACAAAAAATAAAAAGGGCTGGAGGTATAGCTCAGAGGTAGAATGTTCCTGGGTTCCATTCCCACTACCAAAGGAAAAAAATAAAAAGAGAAGAAAAAGAATACACATTTTATAAATGAGTGTCAACTAAGAGCCCAGTAGTGTGATAGGAATATTATACACATTTTCTTGTGTAGACTTATTTAAGTATCACCTTTTTGTCCTCATTTGACATATAAGAAAGGAAAAATTATGCAAATTATATAGAGTCATAGAGCAAGCAAATGCTAGCTTCAGGATTTGAAACCATGTTTGGATGACTCCAAGATCATGTTTTTATTGATAACTTAGTTGTCATGCATCCCTAGAAAATACTACCAAAGATTTACAAGAAAGAGTCATATTTTTGCCCAGGAGAGAATGGAGAATAAGTGTCTCGTATGTCTCAGCACTATGCTTAGCTACTTTGCTTGTCTGGTGTTGCTCAAATATTTGTGTTTTGCTCCTGATCCATGTCATGGGCCCTGACTTTGAACTATGGAGATGACTGAATCTTAGGTACTTCAACCTCAGCCCTCCTGATCCCAAGAGGAGACAGAAGAAAGGGATGCGTACATCGCTGGCATTCCAGTAAGCTTTCTTGGCTCTGATGAGGATGGGTGTATCTGGAACTGGGGTGTACTTGTCCTTCATCTTTTCATATTGAATCTTGTACTTTTTCTAGAAATAAAAACAGGAGAGAGAGAGAGAGAGAGAGAGAGAGAGAGAGAGAAACTTAAGGTCAAGTGTTGTTACCTTCCCAATTCACAACCAAGTTACGGAGCTGGTGGAGGGACACAACAGTCATACTGTTAGGGAACAGCTTCGCCTTCTCTGTTTTGATGATGCCGAGCCCAGGCTCTAGTAATGAGCTCTAATCAGAGGTAGCATGTGGGGGCTGGGAATGTAGCTTGGTGGTAGGGCCAGTTGTCTAATATGTGTAAGGCCTTGGGTTTGATCTCCAGCAACACACACGCACACACAAAAGGTGGCAAGGTGAGGATTTTAACAAAGTCTTTTTACTTCAATCCAGTGCCTCTGTGCGGAACCCCACTTACCTCACTGACCATGTCCTTCACGTCTTTCGCATGCTGCAAGGCTGTGGTCTGGTTTCCAGCATGATGATGAGGTCTCTCTTTGGTGGCAAGTTCAACATACAGATACTTAAGAACAAGAGAGTAGGGTGAGATGTTATATGTACAAAGCATTTCATACTTAGTATCCAGTCCTCTTCATTCATTTCTAACCCTTAAATGGGAGGGCAATGTCTGCTTGTTGTCCTATCTTTCTTTCTTTGTTCTTGTTATGGGTGTTTCTGAAAATTTGTTTCTCTCTGTACCTCATATTTGAAAACACACATACATGTTCCATTTATCTAATATTCCTACTGCTGTGTATGGTCAATATAAAGCCATGTGGAAATATAAAGGCAACGTAAAGCCAGCAAAACAGGAAGAGGATTCTGATAGGTTTCCCCCAACATATTTTCCCCTTTGTTTCACCTAAATGCATGAAATGTGGTTTCATTTGCCTGCGGATAACAGATACATCCTATGACATGATAAAACAATCATTTTCAGTATGTGGATTTCACAGACTGCTCCTCCAATGACAAAAGTTCTTAGAAAAGAAGACACTTAGAAAAGCAGACATGGCAGATCTTGCTGTGTGAGACATAGCTGTAATTATTATGATGGCCCAAATGAAAACTTGAAGTGCAGTGTTAATGGGCAGGAGACCAGAGCAAGGACAACCAAGGGCGTCTGGAGAGGTCAGGCACACAAAAGTGCCCCAGATGGTGCCCGTGTGGCAGAGTTTTGAATCTTTGTAAATAGTTGATGTTACCTGACTCTGAAGTTTCTGCCCTCGCTTGGCTCTTAAGAGATCAGGAGTATCAGGAACTGAAGTGAAGATTGACTTCTGCTTCTTGCCTTTAGCTCTGTACACCAGCTAGACAAAAAACAAATAAACAAACAAATAAATAAACACCATCATTTCTGCTTTTCTGTATTTGTAATATGTTCTCTGCTGATCCCTTTATTGCTTGCTTATAGGAAAGGCCCGGTCACTGCCAGAAGTCTTGACTTCTTCCTAGTGAACAATGATCTATTATTATTTTCTTCCTAAGCCTTCCTTCCCTCCCCTTGTATCAAGAGATGTTCTCTATCCAGACTAAGATTCAAGCATCCCATTGGGTTTTTGGTCCCATTCACACTTGTTTTCTCTAGAATCCTGTACTCACAGTTACCTCTCTCCTCCATATCTCCAGCCTTTCCTGTTTTTCCACCTTCTCCCTTCATCTGCAAACATACTCAAGTCCCTCCTTCACCAAGCATTTCTGACTGCTACCATAGATTCCCAAATGTATTGGCTTACGGCCCCTTTTCAGAAAAAAAAAATTACTCTGTGCCCACCTAGGTGCTTCTACTACCCCCTTATTTTTATTTGATGTTCTCCAACGACACCTGAGGCCACTATACCCCCCTGTATCATTCCAGCATCTCTCCCTACCCCTGCCCATGTCCGACTGAGAATTTATGCATCTAGCCAATGGCTTCCTTCCTTTCTCAGCCAAGCCACCTATGTGTTTCTTCTTCTCCTCTCTTTATCATCACCTGGTGCCTAGATAAAGCACCTGGAATTCAGTAGTGCTCTAAAGAAATGTTGAGGGAATTTGATATAATAAGGCCAACTAGAAAGAACAAACCAATACCATAAAAATTCTAATTATAAATATAAAAGCCAGCTGAATAGGTTAAAAAAATTTTTTTTGGTGGTACTGGGGATTATTCCCAGGAACATTCTACCTCTGAGCTATACCCTCAGACCAATTTTATTTTTTGTTTTGAAACAGGATCTTTCTAGGTTGCTGAGAGTCTCACTATATTTCTGAGGCTGTCCTTGAACTTGCAATCCTCCTGTCTCAGCCTTCTAACTGGGATTACAGGAGTGCACCACCATGCCCAGCTTGAATAGGTAAAATTTAAGAAATAAATATTGTAGATATGCACATGTATGTACATGTCAGTTTTTTTTCAATACTAGGGATCAAATTAAGGGATACTCTACCACTGAGTCACACTGTCAATTCTTTTGATTTTAAATTTTGAGATAGGGTCTTGCTAAGTTTCCCAAGTTGGCCGCAAACTTGTGATCCTCTTACCTCAGCCACCTTAATCTCTAGGATTACAAGTGTGCACCAATGCACCTCGTTACATGTAATTTTCTGGAAATCTAAATTACATACAACTGCAAGTTCAAATAAAATGTAGCTCATGTGTTTGTTTTGGTGTTACTAGTGAAAATAAACCAAATTAAAATTTAATGTTTCTTCCAGGCTCAATCAAAATCAATCTTTCTCTCTCTCTACCTGTCTCCTCCCCACCCCCCTTTCTTTCTCTCTCCAAAACCATAGAATTTTATCATTAAAAGGAGCCCATATCATCATCTAGTCAGATTCTCCAGCTTAGGAAATTGGAATGCTGAAGTTGTGAATTATATAATGTCATACAGCTTAATTGAAAGCAAAAATTCTCTTCATATTATATTTCTTCTATGATTAGAAATGTCTGTGTCAAAAATCTATACATTGCAAAGACAACTCAAAAGTCAATAACTTTAACTTCCTTTTGGCCATTGAACTTTTTACCAAGTCAATGTTTTCCAAACTTTTCTAATACTAAAAAACAAAACAAAAACCCAAGGTCTTTATTAAAATTAGATTTGCAGGCTCTACCCCAGATCTTCTGAATTCAGGGGGATGGCCATTCTTATGGAAGGGTGAATGTGATAGAAACTGCATTACTGAAAAGAGCTTTACTTCTTCCTCAATGTTGACACACAATATACACAAAATCCCAGTAGGAATTAGAAAGAGAAAAACTAAAGTTTTAATTCTGAACCCAGACAATCAAGTACAGTAAAAATATTTCAGAGATTCCTTTACTATGAAGTTACCAAACAATTTTTAAAAATTTGGTAGCAGAAAGTGACATGTGATACAGTGTTTTCAACACTGGCTGGATACAGGAACATCTAAAAACACACAGATGCCCAGACACAAGAATCAGTCTGGTGAGAAACTGGATCGAGTCCACCCAAGGGTGGTCTAAAATATCCCATAAGCGACTTTCCTACTGAGCCAATGTAGAAAAGCACAACTTTACTGGGATAAAGAGAACACCAATGTTCCTATCTGAGTGTGAGAACCAGCAAACACCCGGAAGGTTTTAGGAAAGCGGAAGGGCTCCAGTAGCACATGTAAGAGCTAGAGCATTCTGGCTCACTGTGTATAAGAAGCAGCACAACCCCTCCATGGAAGGCAATGTTTGTTGCACCAGGACATCTGTAGGGACAAGAGCACATGATTCCCACTCAGCAGGCCACCTGAGTTGTTGGGAATGATGGAATGGTCTAACAGCCCATGTGTGGCTCAGCTTGGTGGAGCCCGATGAATCAAGCCACAGTATAGACTGGTGGTTGAATGAGAACGGACAACTGACCCATAAGGAGAGTAATCATTTGCATATGCAGAACGCTCTATCCTCTGCAAAGCACATTCAGACACTGTCACACATGGACATCTAAGATGACCAAAGCTATGGAGGCACACTTGTGAGGAAGATGGAGGCCGAGCCTCAAGGGACAGCTGTCGAGGTGCAGTACTGCACTAGATCAAGAGCCTCCATGCCAGGTGGAGGCTAAGTGGTTTGGAATTTATTAAGTGGGCAGCAGGGCAGGGAGTCACTAAAGACGTTTCAAAGGCGACAACCACAATTGGGGTTCCTGATAGCAGGGATTTGGAGACTACAATAATAAGAGTAAGAGAGAAGGACGTTCTAATCTGTAAAATCACATAAAATGTTTCATCAGCCCTAGCCACAGCAAGGGCAAGTATCAACATCCTTATCATACTAGAAAGGGACAAAAGAAGTCAGTTGAGCCATAATGCCGTCAACTGATTGCTGAGACATTATGGCCACTCTGCAGGAGTTGCCTGAAAACCGACCACTAGGGGAGGTGCTGAGCACCTTTCTGAGTTGTTCAGTTTGAAGAGATCAGTTTGGTTCTCTGTACTGAAGGGTAAAGCATCCTCACCTCACTCAGATGGGTCTTCAGTTCCTGCACTTTTCGGTATTCCGGAGTGTCAAGCACCACTTTGTACTTGTCTCGCATCTTTCTCGCGTTATCAGTGTACAGGTAATTAGACTAAAAGAAATAGCAGAAATATAATTGATTAATCATTTAAGGGATTGTGTGCCAAAAGGCTGGCATGTTTAAACTGAGTAGCCCCCCGCCCCCCCCCCCCATGTGTCCTGAATTTCTGCCTAAGCAGAAAACAAAACAAAAAACAAGGGTCACTTAAGATCATCACCTTTTATAGGGGACATAAGTCATCTTATGTAATTCAGCACCTGCCCAAGTGAATTGTTAGTGAATTTCTCCTTAAAAGTAATTGCAGGCTAAGATTAATTCTGCCCGGTCCCTGAAGGCACCGTGATGGGCACACGTGCAGGAGTAGCTATATATCCTGAAGTGTGTACTTACCCAGAGCTTCCTCAGGTGCCGTGAGCGGACCATGTCAGGAGTGTCATACAGGAAGCAGCCAAGTCCCTTCAAGATCTGCAAGTCCTCTTTGTATTTAATCTGTGGGGCAAACACAGGCAGACAGCTAGTCATGAGCAAGTGTATGGAAGGAACAAAAAGGAGTAGCAATACTTCTTTATTGATGTACAGCAGCTCCCCCCCTTATCCACTGTTTGGTTTTCTTTGGTTTCAGTTATTTACTGCTAATCATAGTCTGAAAATATTACATGGAAAATTCCAGAAATAAACAATTCATAAATATTAGATAACTTTTATAATAGTATATTGTGATAATTGTTCTATTTTATTAATTATTATTGTTAATCTTTCTGTGCTTAATTTATAAATTAAACTTTAAGGTATGCATGTATAGGAAAAAACCATAGTATATGTAGGGTTTGGTACTATTCATAGTTTCAGGTAACCACTGAGGGTCTTGGAAGGTATCCCCTGTAATTAAGAGGGTACTGCTGTATTTTTCATTGGGTTCAACATGTCCATCCTACTATGGTCTTAGTTTGGTTATACTCAAGTAAATCACAAGTTAAATCTCTAACTCTGAGCTAAGGAAGGAAACACTGCTATTTTTTTATTGTTATCACACTGATGGAAGAAAAGCACAGATTGAATGGACTGGTCTTTTAGGAGAAGGAAACCTCCAAGGAGAATATTTTAAAAGGCAGCCCAAGGCTTCTAAAGGGGGTTGGAATAGGGATGGTCAGAAGGAAGATACAAAACGTGAACTGGGGCATGAGGCACCAGGACAGTAAGGAGTGGTGAGGACTTGGTGTCGAATGCGGAACAGTGATCATGGAGTAGTCAAGAATGGTGGCAATTCTTGTACTTCCCCAGTGGTTCTCTTATTACTGTGCAACCAGAGAATTGTGGAAACCCCCTTTCCACACTAATTCACTTCCAAGTTGTATCAGTAGTTTGGAAATACTCAATGGAAAAGGCTGTTGAGAATACACTCATTCATTGTCTTAAATGCTGGCAGCAAGCCCCCGTTTTGCAAGACTCCTCTGAAAGAGCCCTAGGAGATGCTTACGTCACTGGTGATGTCCCCCACATAGCGGCAGTGCAACACCTGGGGGGTGTATGGCAAGGAGATCATGTGGCCCTGCATCTTGAAGAAGTTTGATTTGTAGATCAACTAAGAACAACAACAAAAAAGACACACACATTAGAGGAATGGTTGGCATTCCTCCCTGGGTCCACACCTGTCTTCACCCCCAGGAAAACACTCACTTCACTGACAGCTTCTTGTGTCTTTTTAACTTGGCGGATTTCAGGCGTGTCTGGAGTTGTGTGAATCTTGTCTTTCAATTTATGGTACAATTCTCGATACAGTCTCTACATTGAAAGAAAAACCATTCCAGGTGTTGAAGAGGCATTTGTTGACTAATAAGCAATCAAATATTTTACATAAAGAGCCAAGGGAAGCCAGGTATAGTGGCACACATCTGTAATCCCAGTGCTTAGGAGATTGAGACAGGAGGATGGTAGGCTCGAAGCCAGCTTCAACCATTTAGCAAGATCCTCAGCAACTTAGAAAGCCCTGTTTCAAAAATAAAAGATAAAAAGGTCTGGGAGTGTCTATCTCAGAGGTAGAATACCTCTGGGTTCAATCTCCTATACAAAAAACAAACAAACAAAAGGAGCCAAGGGAGAAGATAACAGCAATACAGAAAATTATTAAAATTAGGACAAAAAGAGAAAATAACACTTATTTCACTTGGGTGAAGAATTATGAGCATCAAGTCTCCTACTTTCTCTCAGGTGGTTGCACAATAGAATCACATCTACAAACCCACAGTTGATATGGAAAACCAGGGTTGTGAGTCAGATTAAAGTACGATCCTGTTAAAGATTCTTTAATACAAATGTCAAAAGTGGGAACTAGGTTTTTAGAAAATTTTTGCATCATAATCCATGGATCTGAGTCTCTATGATGACATTACCAAATATAGAAAAACACTGCCAAAGGACACCAGTATCAAAACAGTAACCAAAAGGACACTCTTATTCTTTGCTGGTGTATAAGTTTACAGCTGAAATTCAATATATTTACTCTTAAAGTATTTCAAACAATGCCAAGGTCTTTGAAACTCAGTATTTCCCCCAGAGAATCTGCGCTCAAGTACCTCACTAGTGACATTGTTGACTCTCCGGACATGGACAAATGGAACATCTTTGGGGCCAAGTGTATACCCGTTTGCTTTGATGTGTTCATAGACTTCTTTGTACTTGAACTGCAAAAGAAAAGTCAGAATGAGATCAATGATTGGTACACTTAGAGCAGAATTACATTGCTCACCTAGAAATGTCAAGCTAGGCATGGTGGTGCATGCCTGTAATCCTAGTACTTGGGAGGTTGAGACAGGAGGATCATAGATTTGAGGCCAACCTCAGCAATTTAGCAAGACTCTCAGCAACTTAGTGAGACCCTAATTTGAGATAGAAAAATAAAGCTGGGGGTGTAGCTCAGAGGTAGAATGTCCCTGGAGTTTAGCTTCTAAGACAGGAAGATTTCAGGCTCAAGGCCAGCCTCAGCAACTTAGCGAGACCCTGTTCCAAAAGAAAAAAAAATAAGGAAGGAGATGTAGCTCAGAGGTAGAACTCCTCTGGGTTCAATACCCAGGGCCATACCCAGAAAAAGAAAAGATACATCATCTTTATTTCAAAATTGCTTCCTAAGCATTAAGTGTAAGGAAAAGCCACTGACAAATTTTTAATATTGTTTCAAGTCTTGAAAATTATTTGTTGGATGATAAAGACAGGTCCATAAAGGACTGAAATTGAATCTTGCTAGGTAAAATATGTTTATAGGCAGATTTGTAAGAAGAAAGAAAAAACTGTATTTTTAGTACCAATATGGCTAGGAAATAAGAAAATGTAAAGAATGAACAAGAGAATAATTTTAAGATTCATGAATGAATTTGTAGACTGATTTAAAAATAACATGTTAGATTCTTAAATCTGTTACTATCTGCTTTGAAAACATCATTGGGCCACAGGCTATTGGACTTTGTCTAGCCAGCAGGATTGATTCCCAGGACTCTGAAGATGAGCATGGAAGGGAAAGTGGGGTCTCCACCCATTGGCTGGCTTATGTGCACAGTCTGCAGGCCACAGTCACCAGGATGACCAAGAGTTCTCTAGGTCTTGCCCATGGAATAAATGCACAAGTCTCAAGCTGGCACTTTTAAAAAATGGAGAAAGGTAGTATCAGGCAAGCAACAAGTAGTGTGAGCCTCTGTTTACTCCTCCTGCTTCCAATGAGCTGGGTGCAGAGGATAAGTAGCAAGGTAAATATCAGTGTCAGAAGCTAGGCAAGAAGTTTTCTTTTCAAAGGGAGACACAGTGACATTACACCTTCTTCATGCATCAGTAGTATGTGTAAAACTACACTGCCAGCCAGGGGTGGTGGCACACACTTGTAATCCCAGCATTTGGGAGGCTGAGATGGAAGGATCCGGGTTTGCGGCCAGCCTCAGCTACCTAGTGAGGCACTCTGCAGCGTAGCAAGACTCTGTTTCAAAATAAAGAAAAATAGGGCTGGGGGTGTAGCTTGGAGGTAGAATGCCCCTGAGTTCAATCCCCAGTACCGCAAAACAAAACAAAACAAAACAAAAAAACCCTACATTGCTAGCAAATATCTTGGGATAGTTCAGGATGCTTCAATGCTAGGGCTACTAGAAGTAGAGGCACCATGACAGTCATAGTCCCCAAACCAGGGCTCTTGTGACCATCCTACCCTAACTCAGGGGGCTACCTGGACACTGGAGAGCTACTGGAACAACCGGTCCCACAGCATCCCCCTTCCCTCCCCCACCATGATATCATGTTGAACCTGTAGAGTATGACTTAAGGATGAGAACATTAGTCCCCCTGCCCCCACCCCCAGCTTCAGATCCCAGCTGAACAAGGAGGAGGCCACTCACATAACTGCTCATGTATCGGGTGTCCTTGTTGTGTTTGAAGTGAGGGGTGTCCACAGGAAGTCTGTACCCGGTGGGCAGGAAGCGCAGGCCCTTCTTGTACAGATTCTGTAGGAGTGAAGAGGAGTAGGTTAAATGACAGCTGGCATCAAATAACCGATCCCAGCTAAACAAATCACATGCAGATCATGCTACATTTGTTATCAGACATGTAATGTTCAATGAATTGATTTCAGGAAGAACTTAGTAAGTTCTAAGAATCAGGACATGAGTCAGATTACTCTTAACCTATCGTTTTGGAAAAAGAGAATGACAAGTTAAATGGCATGAAGACGGCAATTCTTCTGTGCTTCCAAATATATGATCAGTTGACCATATGGCATCTAGCAGAACTTTGGGAAATAGCAGAGAAGACAGGCAGCCAAGTGTTACCTCTGTTGTTAACCCCACTCTCAGCTGATATTCAAACCATCAAACTATCACCAATCCTCAAGCCAGTCATCATCAGGCCCATCTTTGTATTGCCCTCCCCACCTCTAGCACCCACCATTAACACAGTGCCTTGACATTGGGCTATGAAGAAGGCAGGATGCGAGTGTTCGTGGAAGAAGGGGTGGATGGGGGGTGGGAGTGGGTTCTGTGACCTTAAATACTCTGGCTCTGAGGGAAGCTACAGGATTAACAATTGTGTTTAAAATAAAAAAAATCAGCCAGGTGCTGTGGCATGCCTCTAATCCCAGTACTTGGGAAGCTGAGATAGGAGGATTGCAAGTTCAAGGCCAGCCTGGGCAACTTAGGGCTAGGGGTGTGGCCCAGTGGTAGAGGACATTGGGGTTCAATCTCCAGTACAGAAAAATGAATAAACAAATAATCAAATTATTTCTAATATTTAAGATTGGATGTAGCAATAAAAATTGAGATCAAAGTAGCCCCACTGGCTACCATATAATAAGGAGATTAAATATATCAGTTGAGCCAAGGTATTTTTCTTCTGAATTCCAGCAGTGATTTCTATCTTCATCTCTTCCTGTCAGTAGCATTTCATAGATAAATGCCTTATCTTTGTCATCATGATTTTAAGCTTTTTGAAAACGAAGAATGTATACTGGCCCTCTTCTTTGTAAATTGTAAATGTTGTTAAAAACAACAGCCATTTGTTGTTATTGTTTGATTGCTTGATGGGGGGATCCAGCCAGCCAGGAGGAAAGACAGGCTGTGCTCTGCTCTGGTTTTTTCCAACATAGAGAATGGAACAGCCTTTATATTTTACGAGGTCAGTCCGAGAGGATGCCTATGCTGAGGTTGCTTCTACAGAGGCTTGGGTCTCTGGTGGGTTCTCTCAAGTTCTCACTGCTCACCTCACTCTGGAGCTTGTAGGCATGAAGTGCTCGGTCCAGATCCACAGTTTTTGTAGTTGGGGCCACTTTGCCCCTGACTCTGTGCACATAGTCATAGTGGTAGACAGCCTGGGCACAGAGAGAAACAGAGTGAGTTGATTCAGACTGCGGCAGCATTGTTAGAAAGAAGCGAAGTAAATGCAAACTCCAGTTTCTCTTAAAAAAAAAAAAGGGGGTGGGGTGGGGTGAGGTAGGGTGGAGTGGGGTGGTGTAGTCTGCTTCCCTTTGTTTAGAGAATTCTGACATGTTCCCGTGTCTCGTCAATAGGGTCAGGCTGGGGACACCCATAGTAGAAGTGGAAGAGAAGCTTGGGTGTAAGAAGTGGAAGCCAGTACATTTCACCACCAGAAGTTCCAAAATAAGGTCTCAACTTTCTAACTCACAGGTGGGGTCTAATATTTACTTATTAACCCATGGGTTCAATTATTAAAAAGCAGCTGTATGCTTGCTCTGAGCCAGGCCTTACAGTGGGTCTTTATGCACACATTCCCATCTTGTGCATAAGGATGCTGAGGCTCAGAGGGAACACCTGCTTTCAGAAGCCTCAGATGGAGTGTGGCAGAGGCAGGACTCCAACCTGCTTCAGAGCTTACTTGCTTATTACTTTCGTTGGCTCTAATTATTAGAAGGCCCGGACAGTGAGAAACAAGGACACAACAAAGCAAAGTATTTCATAGACTCAGCTCACTGACAACTCCATCCTAGCAAAATATGGGCAATGAAGCATTGCCAGTCTTTCTAATGCATCAACTCTGGCCTCCCAGTAAGGAAAGGCTGGAACTGCCCTGTATTTGCTTGAATGGAGGTCCCTGTCTCTGTCCACCGTAACCTCCCCAAAGAGTACTTACATCACTTAGCTGTTTCCCACTTTTGACAGCCTGGACGTAGACCGGTGTGTCAGTGACCAACTTATAGTTATTCCTCGTTTTCTGCACATGAGATTTGTATTTGATCTGCCAAGAGGAAGAAAACAAGCCTGTGTTGGACCCTTTATTACTCTAGATACTGCTGATTTTCACAGGAGATTTGATAGCTTTTAACTCATGGGATTCACACTCATCAGCACTTACTCAACAGACAAAGATGGATGTGAATGCAATAACAATCAGTGTAAGCAATGCTTATAGAGGCTTCTAGAATCTTTAGTTTTTTTTTTTCAATGCTGGGAATTGAACCCAGTGTATTCCAGGCAAGCAGTTTACCATTGAGCTACATGCCCCAGTCCTTTAGGAGGCTTGATTGTTGTTTTTCTAGGAAAAACTTTCTTACTGAAATCCTAGTTGCAATATTAATTGCCTGGCCAATCTGCTCTCTACAAGTAGATTTTGATTTTTAAGTCCACAAACTCCTAGCAGATGAAATTTTCCTATAATGAGAATGATGTGGTTATTAATATATACAAAATAGTCCAAAAGAGAAGAGCCTGCAGAGAAGAGCCAGGAGTCCCTTCTCTACCAGGAGAAAGCACAATTGTTGAATAGGAGTGCCAGAGAAAGAAGTGCTTCTGAGAAAGAGCTGCTCTGTTTTTACTATCCTTCTCCAGCTCAGCCATCCTCAGCATGACTTAAGCCACAGCTGGTCTATGACACTGTCCCTATTTTACATATTCTCTCCTTGACTCCAGACCATGTGGAGATGGACATATACCAAAATCCCAAACAAGGAAACTCACATCATTGCGTAGATCATAAGCATGTTTTGCATGGAGAATCTCAGGAGTGTCCCAGACATAGCAGCCAATGCCTTTCAGCCAGGTAAGGTCATCCTTGTATACAATCTATAGAGGGTTTCAACAGATGCAAGGGATTAGAAAAAAAAAATCTGACCATATGTTAACACTAAGGAACAGGCAGACCTGGACCCAGAAAACTTTGGGGAATTACTCAAGGAGGCCAAAGACCCCACCAAGACAATTGCACATGGCCCTGTTTCCAGGGACAGCTGCAAAATCAAGTCAGACCCATAGATATGTAGGAGAATGAGAGTGAGAAGAGGCGGAGAGTCCGCTGTTCTCAGGGTAGGTGAGTGGGGTGGACAAGGGCCCTCCCTAAGCAGCTGGCTTACATCGCTGATCTGATCTGTGACTTTCCTGACGTGACTGTTGACTTGCAAGTCGGGGTGGCAAATCCACTCATGGAGGTGCAGGCGATAATCGACCTCACTGACTTTCTTCTGGGAATCCTTGGCGGTCACCATCTCCACCATGTCGGGCACAGTGTGGATTTTCATCTTGTTCTTTTCATAAACAGATCTATACAGACGCTGCAAAGTTGAAGTTACATGCGGGTTACACAGGGAAGTGTGCCTAGTCATCATGGAATAGGTGCCTTCCTCTCATCCCAGAGAGGTCAGGTAACCAGTTTACAGCAAGTGGGTGGAGCAGGGTGAGAGCTGTAATTTTCTGTAGATTAATATCAGGAAAATTTTTTCTTAAAAAATAACAAGAGCTGAGCTAATGCTTAGTTTCTTTACATATGCATAGTCAGTGCCACTTGCACAGCTTAATGGAAAACATTCTCACTGATAAAATACGGCTACTTTATGTGGCTTCAGTATGAAGAGGCCTTCGGGGTTACTTACGTCGATATTGAACTTGCCAACTCGGAGGCACCGAGCTGTGTTTGGATCATCCTCAACACTTTTTGGTAATGTATAAAGAGCTTTGAATTTCTCATATTCTTCTCGGTACTTGATCTAGACAGAAAAAGTGGAAAGGATGGAACATAGTTATAGAGAATAGTGGTTTGAGTTTTGTAAAGAGAGCAAGAGACTTAATGGGAAGGATCTGGGGCTGAAACCTGGCCAACTTGGGGACACCACCTGCCTGAGCTCGGTTTCTCATCTGTACAGAGACAAGGGACTAGCGCCAGTCACAGCGTCATTGTGAGGCCTAAATCAGACCACATATGGACGTTCTCTTAAACTGAAAAACACTGTATATAAAGTTTTAGTTACTGTGTGTTTCATTTCTTTTTTGTGGTATTGGGAATTAACTCAGGGACTCATGTATGCTAGGCAAATACTATAAGGTATATCCCCACCCCTAGTTACTGTTTTTAAAATGCCTATGCCAATACTAGTACTTTTGCTATAACCAACTCATTTTTAAGATTATATGATTTACTATTTTATTTATTTTTGGGGGGTGCTAGGGATCAAACCCAGGACCCTGTGCATGCTGAGCAAACACTTTACCACTGAGCTACATCCCCAGCCCAAAATTATGTGACTTTAAAAATAATCTCTTTACTTTTAATAGCCTTGTTTTTCTTACTACCATAAATGAAAGATTAAAACTATGCTCAGGAATCTCTTTGTATTTATATATCAACACATTTATCTACTTACCTACTTATTTATTTAGCAATGCTGGGGATTAAACCCAGGGCCTTAAGCATGCTAGGCAAGTGCTCTACCATTAATCTACATATCTCTTTGTTTTGTTTTTTTTTTTGAGGGAGGTTACTGGGAAAGGAACCTCAGGGAACATTCTACTGCCAAGCTATACCTCCAGCCCTACTTTATTATTATTAATATTATTATTATTATTATTATCATTATTACTATTTATTTTGAAACAGTATCTCGATAAGTTGCCAAGAATATCACTAAGTTGCTGAGGCCGGCCTTAAACCTGCAATCCTTTTGTCTCAGGCTTTCAAGATTGGTATTATAGGCATGTGCCACCATGCCCAGCTGGAATCCTTCTTTTTTTTTTTTTTTTGCAGTCCTGGGGATTGAACTCAGGGGCATTTTACCTCCGAGCTATACCCCCAGCCCTATTTTTTATTCTTTATTTTGAAACCGAGTCTCACTAAGTTGCGGAGTGCCTCACTAAATAGCTGAGGCTGGCCGCAAACCCGGATCCTCCGGTCTCAGCCTCCCAAATGCTGGGTTTACAAGCATGCGCCACCACGCCCGGCTGGAATCCTTCTTTTTAAAGGATTAATTTCTCTATGTCCCACCTTGTTCCAAAAACAATTTCCCAAGAATCTTGCTTCTATAACTGTTTTCATGACTAAAGAGGCCTCCACTAGGCTTTATAAATCCTGTCTACAAAACTCTTCTCAAATGAAAACTTTGCTGCTCTGGCCTTGTCTGTTTATTTGGGGATGGTGTAGTAATTAGCTATCACATTCACTGATTTACTTTTGCCCTCAAGCCCACATAACTCACTGAAAAGAGCCTATTTTGTATGGTGTATTATGTCTTCTTCCTCTCCTCACTTTTGGCTAACACAGAGACTATTCACCCATGTCATCGGAGACAGGCAGCTTAAAGAGTTCACTCTGTATTCTTGCTGGCGCTTGTGATTCTCCCTGGGCTGCAAGGCTCTGAGAGCAGGCAATGAGCAGAGGCTCCGTGAGGACCGAACACCTGGAATTATTTTCTGGATACCCCCACGGAGGTGCTGGGGGTATGCTGGGCAACGTTTGAATTACCCTGAAAAGTTCTTGGAGAGGGAAGTGGGGAGGGTGGAGGAGGAGAGGCTGTGGTGTCAGGCTCGACTTACATGGCTGGCCAGGTGCTTCTGGTTCTTGGCATGTGTCAGGGACAGGGTGCTGGTGGGGAGGATGTAGCTGGTGGCCTTCACTTTGTCCCAGGCTTCCTTGTACAGGTTCTGCAGGGGTCAAAAACCTTGTGAATATGGGACAATGTTTTCCAGTTAACTGTCGAATGGCTAGTTTTTCTTTCTTTCTACTTTTTTTTTTTGTTCTTCTCAGAAACTCCTTGCCAATCCCAGGCCTTCTCTTCTACTTGAAATTTATTTAATTGTACATATGAGAATTTTACGAGATAAAACAGGGGTTTGAATGTTCAGGAAAAAATTGAAAAACCTTTGGCAATAGGATGCTTATCCGCATTCATCTTGATTGTCTTTGAAGGGAAAAGTTAGCTCATATATAAGAGGGAAAACTCAACTCACACTGCTATAAAGACTCTTCAAGTTCTTGGTTCTGTCGTAATCCACGGTTTTTAGGACTGTGGTGTATTTGTCCTTGATCTGATGGTAATTTTCTTTGTATTTCACCTATAGACAAAGAATGGCTTATTCATTCCCATTGTTGGAAATATGTAAAGACAAGAAATGGCTTGTTTCTGGAAGAGAAGGGCAAGGAAGATGTACCTCACTGGCATTAATGCCACTTTGAAGAGCCGTCACATAAAGCGGCGTATCTGTGACCAGGTTGTAGTTTTGCAGATTTTCTTTACCTGCTGCTGTGTATTGTAGCTGTGAAGAAAAGCAAAAGTCACTGGTAGTCACAAAATACAGATCTGTCATCATGTTCAGCTGCTTGTGACAACTTAGATGTGCTTTTACTTATTTCTGGGTTTCCACTTGAATCCTAAGAAACAGGCTTTCATTTTGTAGCCTTGCAGCCAGAAGGAGTGGCTGCCCTGGCCAAGGTGCAGGCTGGGTCTTTGCAAGGATGCTTCTTCATTGTTGGCCTTTTGCAAGACCATTCTCTACCCTGACAGCAGTCCCACAATTTCAACAATCGGTTAGACCTGCCCTATCAGAGCCCACCCATATGCTAGGAAATGTCCCAGAATTTATTTTTTTCTTTCAAAACATATCTATGGTGGTCAAAGTAAGCTTCTGCATCCCAGTTGCTGCAAGTTAACCTGGCCAAGGTACAGATGCTTGAGAGTAGCTCACTATGCAATATCTCCCACATAACTTCCTGTTATAAATGTGCATGGCCTTTAACCCCAGGAGAGATTCACACTGAGAAGGCCCAGTGCTGGAGCAGGCCACCAGGAGAGATTTAATGGGGACTAGAGAGGGTGGGCCTCTTAGATCATGCATTGCTACAGCAAGTCCTTCACTAGATTATAGATACAGCCCAGTCAGCAGCCCACAGACACCACTGTGGGTTCTGAGGACTTGTGGAGACCAGACCTACCAGGAAAATGGACTCACCTGACTTTGGAGATCATATGATTTCTTGGCATGAAGGATCTGGGGTGTATCCCAAACGTAGCAACCAATACCTTTCAGCCAATTCAAATCATCTTTATACACATTCTGCAAGAAAGAAAGAACAATGCAAGGTTACAGGTATCCAGAATTTACAATTGAGTATTCTGATAATTTCCTACTGTTCCTTAGTTGTGTTTCGTGGACACAGGGCAGGCCTCTTGCCAGTTGGGAGATATTTAATTCCCTGGCCTGAAGAAGTCTAGGAGGACAACAATACTTAAGTCTTAGTCTAGTGTTGAACAGATTAAATATTTAAGGTAGGTGTCCTACAGCTCAAAAGGGATTCTTGTACCCCAAAGTGATTATTTATGCAACTTTGTGTTTAAAGTTGTTGGGTCTATGAACCCAGGGACAATTGACACATGTAGGGCTAGGGCAGGACTGGTGAAGCCCGTGACTCAATCAAGCTGCAGAAAGGATATCATACATCACTTAAGATCTCTTGGGCATTTCGGGCGCGAATAACATTGGGTTCTTCCGGGAGAGATGTCCACTGGTGGAAGTAGTGTCGATACTCCAGGTCACTGAGGATGTACTGGCACCTTTTAGCCAACACGTGATTCATCATATCATTGGGAATGTGAACATTTGCTTTGGTGTCCTCATAATCTCTTCTGTAGTTCAACTAAAGAATAGCAATTGTAAGGCCAAAAATTAGAAAAGAATTAAAACTTAAATGATTCAGATCAATCTCTTTAAGAGTCTTACTTCCAATATGGATCAGTATCTCTAGAGTAGACTGATGTTTAAAAAAAGGTATTTCATTATCTTCATCTTCTTTTTAAGTTTCCTATCCTCCTGCAATGCAAGGCCAACAAGGACCTTGTTTCTTATTTTTCCCAGTGCAGAGGAGGGAGGGAGGGGAAAGGAGAAAGCCCACAGCCATTGAGGGCCCACAGGTGGAGGTGGGGAAGCCGTAAGAATGATGCATTCCACAGCACTCCATCCCCCAGCTAATCCTGAGCCCCAGGACATGCTACACACAGGCAGACACAAGAGCACACTGAAGCTGTACACGTCTGTGCTGTGGTGACCCTGGCTTACCGCACTCCTCATCTGCTGGAAATCCAGACAGTGGACCACACCAGGGAACTCGCCGATTACTTTGCCAGCCAGGTAGTGACCCTTCTGTTTCTCATATGTCTCTTTGTATTTCAGCTGTGAAGCGGGTTCAACATAGATGTGAGCATCACTAGGGTTTTCTTGCTCCCAATAAAGACCCCCCCCC